>RJWJ010000212.1:106268-250213 GCA_004363605.1 Indri indri
TGTGTGTGTGTGTGTGTGTGTGTGTGTGTGTGTGTGTGTGTGTGTGTGTGTGTGTGTGTGTGTGTGTTTATGAGTGGGAGTGTGTGCATGCATGTGTGTCTACCCTAGGTCACCTAAGCCAACAGATGAGATTCAATCAGTAAGTTTCTATCCCCTGAACCCTCCCTGTATTTCACATTGCTCCCTATTGATTAGTAGAGCTCCCCACCCCCCACTCCCATCCTGCACTCCAGTATGGGAAAAGCCTAAGATTAATAAACGTAAAAGCCATAATTATTTTTGATATTCCAAATGATTTCTTCAAATAGTATGAGTAAATAAAAAAAATTCTGTTTTGCTGACATTCCCAAAGTACACACCAGAAATTATCACTAAGGATAAATAGATTATTAGTACGGACACATCCATAGTTACCCAAAGGCATTCACTGGACTAGTGAGAAAGAGACAAAAGCAGACCAAAAAAGCCACATATTTTAGGATTCCATTTATCTGAAATGTCTTGAATAGGCAAATCCACTGAGACAGAACGTAGATTAATAATTCTCAGAGGGTGGTGAGTTGGGTGATTGCACTGTGTCAGCTAATGGGTACAGAGTTTCTTTTTGTGATGATAAAGATATTCTGGAATTGGATAGTTGTGATGACTGTGGAAAGTAAATATGCTGGAAAACACTTTTACACTATAAAAGGATGAATTTTATAGTGTGTGAGTTATAGCTCCATAAATTTTTCAAAAGGAATAAAGTGTATTTTAAAACTAACCATTGAGTGAAAAGCAATCCACATTTAAAAATGTAACTGACTTGGTACAATTTTTAAATTTCACTAGGAATTCAAAAGCTCAATGTCATCTATTACTTTATCAACTTTCTCAGTCTTGATTATGTTTGGTTAACATGTTCTTCAATATAATTATTCTTACATTTTAGAGCTTTGACATTTATTTTGACTTGGCTAACCATATCAGCAAATGTAGACCACTCATTTTCTACTCTAAATAATCAAATACAACCATTGAGCCAGGATTGGTAATCTAATCGCTGAAACTTGAAGAACTTGGGCAGATTGTGAACAACATTTGAGTAACTGATGCTTTCAGCGTGATGCATAAAAGAATTGATAAGCTGGACTTTATCAAAACTAAAAATTTCTGCTCTGTCTGCAAGACACTGTCAAGAGAATGAAAAGACAAGACAAAGACTGGGAGAAAATATTTGTATAATGGTACGTATCCGCCATGACAGTATCCTACAGAGCAGTTTTCCTGCCCTAAAATTCCTGTGTACTCTTCCCTTTCTCCTCCTCAACCTCCGGCAACCACTGGTCTTTTCACTGTTTCAAAGTAACTTTTCCAGAATGTCGTATGTTTGGAATTGTACAGTATGTAAACTTTCAGATTGGCATCTTTCACTTAGTAACACGCATTTAAGTTCCTTTCATGTATTTTCATGGCTTGATAGCTCATTTCTGTTTGGCGCTAAATAATACTTCACTCTCTGGTTGAACTACAGTATATTCACTTGCTGAGGGACATCTCGGTTGCTTCCAAGTTTTGGAAATTATGGTCAAAGCTGCCATAAACATCTGCACGCAGGTTTTTGTGTGGATACAGGTTTTTCAGCTCCTTTGGTTAGATATAAGGTAGCAGATTGCTGGATCATGTGGAATGAGTATCCTATTCCGTTTTGTAAGGAACTGCCAGACTGTCTTCCAAAGGTGCTGTGCCATGTTGCATTCCCGCCAGTGACTCAGAGTCCCTGTTGCTTGACACGCACAGCAGCATTTGATGCTATCTGTGTTTTGGATTTTGGATATTCTCATAGGTGTGCAGCAGTATCTCATCGTTGCTTTAATCTGCCTTTAACGACATACGATGTGAATCGTCTTCTCAGACGGTTATTTACCACCTGTACATCTTCTTTTGTGAGGTGTCTCTTAAGGTCTTTGACCCATTTTTAAATTGTGCTGTTTTCTCGAATTTTATTGCAAATATTTCATCCCAGTCTGTGGCTTGTGTTTTCATTCTCTTGACAGTGAATTTTGCAGGTGAAACGTAAGTTTTTAATTTTAATAAAGTCCAGCTTATGAATTCTTTTTTTCACTGATCATGCCTTTGGTGTTATGCCTAAAAAGTTATTGCCTATCCCTAAGTCATCTATCTTTTTTCCTATGCTATCTTCCGGGAGTTTTATACTTTTGTATTTTACATTTTGATGATCCATTTTGAGTTAATTTTTGTGAAGGACGTAGGTCTGTGTTTGGATTTATTTTTGCGTGTGTAGATGTCCAGTGGTTTCAGCACCATTTGTTGGAAAGACGGTCTTTTCTCCATTGTATTCGCTGGACTCCTTTGGCAAAGATCAGTTGACTACATTTATGTCGGATTATTTCTGGGTTCTCTATTCTGTTCCACTGACCTGTGTGTCTATTCTTTCATAGAAACGTTAAAATCGATTTGTCGATATCCACAAAATCATTTGATGGGATTTTGATTTGGATCCCACTGCATTTATAGAGCAAGTTGAGAACTGACATCTTAGTAATATCAAGTCTTCCTATCCATGAATGTAGAATATCTCTGCATTTATTTAGTTCTTCTTTGACAAGAGTCATTTTTTTTTAGCATGGGTTGATGATTTTATTTTATTTTATTTTATTTTTTTAATTGTTTGTTGTTTATAGGGGTACAGATGTTTAGGTTACGTATGTTTCCCTTGTCCCCCTTTCCCCCCAAGTCCCAGTCCCAAGCGTGTCCATGTTTTGACCATGAAAAAAAAAATGTCCTAACGTCATAAAGCTGTTTTATCAATTAAAACGATGGCTTTGTTAACAGAAAAGAAGCCACCACTCTGTAAAATAATTTTAAAGAGATTTACTCCGAGCCAAATTTGAGGACCATGAAACCGGAGCCATGCCCAAGAAGCCCTGAGCAAGTGGACTCTCTGTGGCTGGGTCACAGTTTGGTTTTATACATTTCAGGGAGACAGGGGTTACAGGTGAAGTCATAAATCAATACGTGGGAGGCATACATTGGTTTGGCCCCAAAAGGTGGGCCATCTCGAAGTGGGGGCTTACAGGTTATCGGTCGGTTTAAAGATTCTTTGATTTGTAATTGGCTAAAGACATGAAGCTTTGTCTAAAGGCTTGAAATGTTTGAAGATAAGGAGCTGTTAATCAGAGACAAGCCACCAGACACATATTTGTTGTGTAAATTGAGGACCTGCAGGTGTATTTTGCATAGCCTTTAGACCTGTTAATGGGTTACCAGGGATGTCCCCAAGAAGGGGAGGGGAGAAAGATGAGGCATGTCTGATCTCCCTCCTTGGCAGGCAATTTAGTTTTAGGATATCCCCTTGGCCAAGAGGGGGTCCATTCAGTCAGCCGGTAGTGGGGAGCCTTAAGATTTTATTTTAGTTCACAGCTCTAAATGAAGAAAATAAATTTATTGTGTTTAAGCCACTATTGTCAGGTCATAAGGTATTTGTAGCCAAAAAAAAAAACACAAAAATTCCTAACTGATTCACGTCTACTGAGAACAATCTCTTGGTTATCTGTTACCTTTAGTATTTAACAATGCTAGTCTTTTATTTGATCATGTTCAAAGTATCAAAGTCACATGATAAATTCTATTTTCTCTAGTCAAGGGCCTAGTTTTGAATGCTCTAAAAGCTGTAGATGTAAACAGATGTGAGAGTATAAATATTATAGAAGCTTTAACATGTTATTCACGATAAACAGATAATAGATGTTATTGTCATGTAGTAACGCTCAGCTAAGACTCCAGACGCTAGGAGGACTCCCAAATTAATTGCATTCAGCATAAAGAAGGCCCACCCATGAAACTAAAACTCTTCTAAATAAATGTTAGACATTTTTATGCACACTATGTTTTAATTAACTACAGATGCACATGCTTGAAATTGGCACAATAAGAAAGATATCATAGCTGCAGTATTTTTAATTACATAGACTTACTCATTATGAGGCGTGATGGCTTAGTTCCACAGGGAAGTTCTTAAGAATTTAGAAAGTGTGCAATATTTAGGTATCACAACTCAATGTTATAACTTAGTTTTATGATTCTAGAACATGAAATGCAATTTAGAAATTACTTTTATAAGTGCATAGTGGTTAAGTAAATGAATCAAGGTAATAGACTTTCATTAAAAATAAAGAAACACCTATATGCTAATGCTATAGCCATTGGAAATTTTTGTAGCCTATATACAATTGTATAATAGTAATAATTTATTTCATGATGTGAAATTGTTATATTCGTTATAAAAAGGTTGAAAAATACAGACAATTGAAGAAAACAGATACTGTGTGTATGCATTTGTTTTTGTTAGTTGTGTGTATACACACACCCACACACAAATTGAAGGTGTCCACTGTCCTACAATAACAAGTGACTTTAGTAAACATTTTGATGTAGAATCACCACTACTTTGTCTTTTTATTTTCTCCTTTTTTATTTTTCTTTTTTCAAATTTATTTTCCTGCTTTTGGCTTATTTTTAGTATATTCATAGTAAAATTGCTATAAATTATGGGTGACATTTATAATCCTTGAAATAAACTTATTAAACCCTGTATTCATCTCTGAAAATCTCTTCCTGGCACAAGGGGTAAAAAATCAAGCAGTGTAAAAAGAACAAACAATTTTGAAAATACTAAGTACAATAGTTATTTCATTGTGACATAATAGAAATTAGATATTTGACAGTTTCTTGGATGAACCCCAGCAGCCAATGACAATCTGCAGAACTGTAAATACATAGCACTTAGGCAATTTCTCTGATGCCCTCTGCTTGCTAAACCACAAAGGAAGTTAATATTTAGAAGAAACGAGTCTTTAAACTCAACCCTCCAATTCTACACGAAGTTATTTTAGTAGCCACAAAAAAGCACATGCTTGGGCAGAGGAAGGGTTTTTTTGTTTGTTTTTTGTCTTTGTCTTTTTTCTTTTTTTCTTTTTAGAATCTCTTTTTATTGGCTTCATCTAGAACATCTTCATGAGACTTTGAAATTGGCTAAAAAATTTTAATAGGACATAAGGATTAACCATAAAAATTTTATAAATATAAGGACATTGCATTTAATAATCTTTATTTATCAAGAGATACCATTAAGAGAGCTAGTAGGTCACTCATAGATTGGGAGAAATTTATGGTGAGATATATTGCGTTTATAAAACATTACTGGTAATCTGGTACAATTTTTCAAAAATAAATTATTGCTGCTTTGATTTTTATGATTTATCTCTATGGCAAAAATAAATTTTATTGTCCGCTTGGACACAACTCATGTCATACAGATAGTCCTCATCTGTCTTTTAAGTTCTGAATTATTTTACTCAGCAAATATTATTGAGTAACTATGATATACAAATCAGTGTGCCTTTTTTTAAAATTAGCTACTATTAACTCTCCCACAGGAGACCTCATCCATATTTTTACAAGCTTCACAATTCCACTAGCTGTGATACACACTGCCTTACAACCATACCAGTCACATTAGCAGGGAGCTAAGATTCTTCCAAAAATTATGTCATGTAAGTTATGAGATAGTCTAATATTTTGGATTATCCACCTTTCCACAGCACTACTCCAGGTAGATAGCAGTGGTGTGGAAAACACGCTTGTCTTGTCAAATAACTTCAAATTTAATTTAAATAAATTTTTACAGCAAATGACTACTGTATCCAAGGCAATGCAGGTATTCAGTTTGCCAAGTGAATTTATCCAATACAATGGACTCCCCTTATCTTTAGAGATATGTTCCAAGATCCCCCGGGGATGCCTGAAACTGCAGATAGTACCAAATCTGATTGCCATCAGTCAGAACATGTTTCTATTCATGTCTTCCATCCACAAATTTAATGCCTTTTCCATCTTAACAACTAAGCACTTATCACATATTGTGGCTCTAATTTTTTCAGTTTGAGGTACAACAGAAAAACTAGCAGGTACAGAAGGTTTCCCAACTTTGGTATTTATATATATTTTTCTATACACAACAGGTACTCAAATTTGTAAATGTGACCCATAAGTTATTTAACACTGATATTAATAAATGTGTTTTGCTATTTATGTTTCACAATAGATTTTAAAGCACTAAAGAAAATATCAAATGCAAAAGGTTCTTTTATTGAAAACAGCTGTAACAGATTCAAAATTAAATATTTCAAAGATTCATGGAAAATTCTAGAAGACAAGCTAGCAATTGAAAAGGTAGAGAATTTATAGCATTCCTACATCAAAGTTTTAGGATAGGCATATATTTTCACCTTCTAAATCTGATTTCCATGCATGAGGATAGTCAATATCTTTCTGGTCATTTTAATATATGCATTATGAAGTTGTTCAAAAGATATCACATACATATCCATATTTTAATTAAAAATAAAAAAACTATCATGGGCAATGGAATATGGAAGGGTATTCTATGTATTTAAGGGGGGTAAAATATGTAAGACCTAGCAAATCAGTAACAGTTTCCAGCCTGTTTCCTAATTTATAAAATTAGGGATACGAACTCCTATTATGGTCTCTCTGTGGGGTCATTACTGTGAAGGCTAATGTGTCCACAAATACAAAAGCACCGGGTAAACTGTAGAGTGCATTTAAGCCTGAGACTTGAAGGCATCTGTTCAATTACAAGAGAGAGCCTTCAGCCCATAAGGAAATAAACAGCTAGTGTGACATCTTCCTTGGCAACACAATTTCTCCCCTAGGACTCTCCCTAGTGGCTCAGTTCCAGAACACTGAGCAGAACTCTATGGGAAAGTATGGAACCAAATCTCATCTGTTCCAAGGGCAGTGCTAGGCTTCCTGGCAGAGCAGGTTTTTAGAGGAAAGCCTGCACTGGTGTCCTGGGGGAAGCAAAGCCATGACCCAGGGACCTTCGAGACTCCCACATGCTCCGGTAAACCACGGTTGGGAAAGAAACCTCCATCGACTAGATTAGGACGGGGCTATCGAGGAGAACACACAACTCACTTCTTGCTCTGCTTTCTCTCATAAATTGTTGTGCCTATTAGCACTAACGTTTTCCCTCCTCAGGCTTTCTTCTGCTTTTTTCTCATTTACTTTAAGTGCAGACAGCTTAGCAAAACTGCAGATGTCAGCCAAAAAAAAGTTACTTCATTTTGGACCTAGGGTTACAGTTTTAAATTAATATTTACTTTGGCCCACATTTCACTTTTGTTTATATTTTTCTCTGACAATATAGATCAGACTTGAAGAGAGTCATTTACAAAGCAGCATAGGGTGCTGGCTTCCAAGATTAACGGGATAAAACCTGACGTTGGCGATGATCAGATATGCCATGAGAAGGACTCTCGAGCAGCCTCTTGGAGTGAATTTCTAAGCGCTTTTTAATAAAATGTATTGACGTAGATATAGACTCACATTGAAATCTGAAGAGGTTGTTTTTTTCCTTTTTTTACTCCCCATTTTTGGTTAAACTTGATCTTTCTGATAGATTGGTCCACAAGTGACGCTTTGTAAGACTTTTAGGGAGAGGGTTAGAACCTATAAGGCATTTGCCTACAGAGCTTGGTGCCTGAAATCATTAATTTAAAACCCATGAATTCATTATAAAATATTCACGAGAATGTGACCGAGTTCTGGGAACACTGGTTTTTGCACGGTACCCACTGAATTACGTTGACCTTGGAGATGAAAGAACACATTCTGGAGATGCTTCACAATGGATACTCTGATTTCAAAGAGGATATTGAAAATAAAGATTTCACGGAAAAACATTTTGTATTAGATGGACAGCTCAAAACAGAGAACTCCTTCCACCAACGCTTTCAACACTTTTGAAAATTTCCCCCGCAAAAGCATCTATCCTAGTGGTGTGTATAACACATGCCCCGACAGACCAATTCTCAAAGGTTAAAAAAACGGGATTTCCAGTCCAGTTGGAATCCCTCTCACCAGGAAGGCAAGTAGGAGCAGATCAAAGGCAAATAATGTGAGTGGACCCCGCTGAAAACCCAGTATGGTCCGTTTCATAGTTAATAGTCTACTGCAGCTTTGGCTTAAGAGAATATCGTGGCTGGTTTGATCTATCCAGGTCGCTAAAACTTTCTCCGTCTCAGCAATACAGCTGTTTGGCTTCCTTATCACTCATGTGTTCCTTGAAGTAGCATTTTTAGTTTCCTTCAAGAACGTCTCCTTTGTATTCACAACTTGGCTAACTGGGGCACGAGGCCTAGCTTTTGGCCTGTCTGGGCTTTCGACGTGCCTTTCTTGCTAAACTTAATCATTTATAGCTTCTGATTTAAAGTCACAGACATGCAACTCTTCCTTCTACTTGAGCACTGAGATGGCACTGTAGAGTTAGTGGTTGGTCTTCTTTCAATATTGTCGTATCTCAGGGGATGGGGAGGCCAGAGGAGGAGAGAGACGGGGGAGCAGCTGGCGGTGGAGCGATCAGAGCGCACACAACATTTATCAATTACATTTGTTGTCTTTTAAAGGGACAGTTTGTGGCACCACAAAACCATTACAATGGTAACATCAAAGATCACGGATCACAGTTCACCATCACAGATATAATAATAAAAAAGTCTGAATTACCATAATGGAACACAGAGACAAGAAGCCAGCACATGCTGTCGGAAAATGATGCCAACAGACTTGCTGGACACAAGGTTGTCACAAACCTTCAATTTTTACAGAACACAGTGTCTGTGAAGGGCAATAAAACAAAATATGCCCATCGTAGGATGGAACATGTGATTTTTGTCACTGTAGCATCACTTAGTCACGCCCTCCAACCTCTGAGTGGCAGAGAACGGCTGAAGGTTGAGTTGATTGCTAGTGGCCAGTGATTAAATAAATCATGCCTATGTAATGGAGCCTCCTTTAAAACCCCCCAAAAAGAGGGCTCAGAGAGCGTCCAGATTCTCGAATGTGTGGGGGTTCCTGGAGGGGTGGCGTGCTCAGAGAGGGCATGGAGGCTCCGTGCTCCCCACCGACACACACACGCAATTTGCCCTATGCAACTCTGTCATCTGGCTGTTCATCTGTGTCTTTGTAATAGCCTTTGTAACAAATATGTAAATGTAAGTAAAGCGTTTCCCTGAATTCTGTGAGTCGCGCTAGCAAATTATTCAAGCCTGAGGAGAGGATCATGGGAACCCTGATGTATAGCCTGTTGGTCAGAAGCACAGGTCACGCCAAGGCTTACGATAGGCGACCGAAGTGTGGTGGTGGGGGACGGTCTTGTGGATTTGCGCCCTTAACCTGTGAGATCTGATGCTATCTCCAGGTAAATAGTGTCAGAGTTGAGTTAAACTGTAAGACACCCAGTAGGTGTCCACTGGAAAATTGCTTGGTTGGATGCCCACAGCCTATGTCAAAAGTGTTGAGTGATGTGTAAAAGAGTAGGAAAAACACTTTGCTTTTATTTTTCCCATCTCTACTCATAGCACTCATCACTGTATGAAACTTGTTTATTTATTCCTATATACCCTACTCAATTCCTACCGTAACCACTAGACCAGTCTTATCTGGCCATACCCTGTTGATAGCCGAATGTCCAGTATTTTGCAGGCACAGAGCTAAGAATTGCAAGTCATGCAGCCAGAGAATGTGTGGAAAAGAAAACTTCGACCCCAAATAATGCCCGGAACTAAAAGATCTGGACATGGCTGGAACGCAAAGCAGCAGAACAGTTTCAGAAATGAGGGGTCCCTTGTCTAGAAATGTCCAGTGATAAGATTCCTCTCCATGTATCACCATACGCAGTCTTGTTTGAAGCCCTTCCAATCAACATCTGCCCTTCTGCATGCCAAGCTATCCTCCCCAACCTGTAAAACTTGCCCCAAACCCCAGATCTGCAGGACAGATTTGAGCTGTGCCTCTTGTCTCCTTGTCCGTCGACCTCACAATAAAGCTTTTCTTTCCTCAAAGCTCAGTGCCCTGATATCAGCTCCCCTGTGCACCAGGCGGTGAGTCCATTGCTCAATCCCGTGGGCACTCAGCTCCGTGGGTGCCATGTTTTTGGTTTACCTCCACGTCAAGGATGTACCGCAACACCTAGCGCACAGCAAGCTCTCAACTGATTTCCATAAAGCAAATGAATATGTATAAAAGTCCTGCAAGAGACACATCTAGATAAATTTGCCAACATCACAATTTTAGGGATATAAATATTTTTTTGTTGTTGGACAAAGGGATAGCAGCACAAACTCACCAAGTATATAAGAAAACAACTCACTCTGATACTTAAATATAGTTGCTTGAGTCGATTTCATTCCTCTTATTTTGTACTCCACTATTTTTCACATTCTTACTCATTATTTCTTTTACTTTCTTTTGTTAACACAGATTTTAAAAATGACAACGGGTATGGTATTGCCTTGTGCAATAGTTTTTGTAGAACTTATCATTAAACGACTTCCAAAAAAGCATTACCTTACTACCTTCGGGGAGGAAGGTGTCTAAACTCCTAACAAAAAGATGAATTTCAGCCTTGTTCATTTCTGCCCAGATAATGAAGAATGAGCTCTCCAGCAAATCAGCGAGGTGTGGAGTTGAAGTATTTGCTGCAACAAGCATCATTTTAGTCTTAACCACAGCCAAATCTCTTTCATCATAGTAAACTAGGCCTTTACTTGAATTCATATTTCAAGTATGAATGAATGTTTGTGCCTTTTTAATTCCTAGCATTGTAAAGGGGTTCATGAACTAAAGTAAAATAACTCCAGTTGCTGGTACCCCATTATGGAAATTGAACAAAAAGAAATATAATTTGAGCAGAAAACAAATGGTCATATGACAGCCCCAAATCCAAAAAGTATGCCAAAACAACTTCTCAGTAGTTCATAAAACATTACCAAAGGCCTTCTTGCAATCAGTGATCATACGACCATGGAGATAAGGCCATCCTTAGATGGGTGCATTGTAAAGACCAATGTCCTAGTCCTATTTGAACTCAAACTGAGTTTTAGGAAATCATATTAGGCTTAATGAATTACTTCCTGAAAAACAACTTCCAAGCCATCTGCCAATATATTTTGTGACAATTTTGCAATTGTAATTGATGAGTAGAATATGGGCAGTCTGTTGGTTGGATTTTTTCCAAAAAGTTTATGTTCGTATAGAGAAAGATCCCTGAGGACATTTTTAGTAGTACTCTTATAATGCAGTACTGCTTGGGAGTTGGGGAAATAGACGATTTGCTGAATTGGTGCTGTAGCTATTTTTTTCCCAATTTCCTCCACTTCTCTAGGGAAATCAGAGAATCTAGTACATTATTCCTTTCATTGGTGAATATGTGTTTGACATATTAGATGAGTAATGACAAAGGTGCCTGTCATTTCTTTTGAGCACTTTATAATACCAAGAAGGATTCTATGCAACATAAATAAAACTCAAAATAAAGCTTATTTAAAAAATTAAATCATATAGGTAGTGACAGTACTAAGGGCTATAACTGATATTTAAGGAGATACTTCAAGCTCAGAAGTCAATGAGAAACTGTTGTTCTGTTTAATTTTCTTTAGACCGCTTTTCATTCTTTGAAATGGTATTGTTTATTTATTAGTTACTTTTCGGTTGTATCTCCTCCTCCTCCTCCCCTCTCCCAACCACAACACCAGCTCTAAGAGAACAGGGAGTTTGTCCTTTTATCTGCTATATCCTACACACAGTTGAGGTTTCCAGTCAATATCTATTGAATTAATGAATTTAAGAGAATTAAACAGCTATTGATTAACATCATAAAGAGAATATCTTGACAATTAAACTATTTCATACAATCAAGCTACCATGGGTTAAATAGACTCCCCCGAAAAGACACATCCATGTCCTAATCTCTAATACCTGTGACGGTTGCCTTATTTGGAAATAGGTCTTTGTAAATATAATTACTTTAGGGATCTCAGGATGAGACAGATCATCCTGGATTTAAGAAGGTCCCTAAATCCAATGACTGGTATTCTTATAAGGAAAGAACAGAGGGTGTGAGACACAGAGCCATACGGGAGAAGGCCATACGAAAACTGAGGCAGAGATCGAAGTGATGTGTCTACAAGCCGAGGAGCATCAAGGGTTCCTGACGGCCACTCGACACTGGGAGAAAGATACGGAATGGACCCTCCTCAGAGCCTCCAGAAGGAACTAACTTTGCCAACGACTTTATTTTGGAATTCTGACCTCCAGAACGGGGAGAAAATAAATTTCTGTTTGTTTTAAGCCACCAAGTTTGTGGTGATTTGTTGCAATGGCGCTAGAAAACTAATACAAGAGCAAACTAAAATCATCATTATATAACTTATTTTTTCTTATTATGGCAGAAAAGGAAAGAAAGATGAGGTGATAACTGGCCATTCCTCAGTGTGTGATGGAAACATCAGAAGCTTTCACAAGTAACATTCTCCAATAAACAGTAATGCAAAATCATAAGGCCATGGAAGTAGCAGTTTGGTCAGGTAACGGGTGGGAGAAGCAGCATGAGCTGGTGGTGCTGGACATCTGCACTCGAATCTGAGATCTACCACTTGCCAGCTACGTGACCTCCAACAAGTTATTTGACTTCTTTAACTGGAAGACGAGGGTACTAGTAGTATCTACCTCCTAAGGTTGTTGGGGGGATTAAGGCAAGCAAAACACTTCAGCGGTGCCTGAAACAAGTTGCTCAGGAAGTGCTAGAGATTATGCATAGACTTCTCGATCAGAGCGTGAGAGAACACAAGTTATGCAAACAGGGTATGGGATTAATACCGGTTGACGATGGCATGAAGGGTACACCAAGAAATATGCTCCTGACTTTAAAAACTTTCCAAATTGAAACCACAGGTTTCAGTTTTGAGATTGAAGGCACATTAAAAACCATCTGGTTTAACTCCCTTGCTTACAGATGTCCAGAAAATTTATGAAACTCAGCCAAGATTACTAGCCTGTGTGAGGGCAAAGAACTTGGGCATCTTATTACCTACTAAATACTTATATGTTAGCATGAGTGTGGCACGGAACAGATAAGCAAGGAAATGACTGACAAGCTAGTTGGTGGCATCATCCTGGTATTGTATTAGTTCTGCTTCTCATTATGCATGGCAATATAGTGAAAGACAGATATATCGATTTATGTTCATATCAACCTAAAGTATGTAAGTTTCATTATTTTATGTAGGAAAGATGAGCCTTAATTTTGCGGGAAGCGGTACCATTTCACCAGAATCCATGCAAACAGCAAAGATGATTTTATCGACCTAGATCCACTTAAAGTAACGAAGGTATTATAACGTTTCTTCTCTGTCTTTTTACTGTTTTAAAAGATTTATCTCACAGAGATCCAGCAATCCCATTACTGGGCATCTACCCAAAGGAAAAAAAGACATTCTATAAAAAAGACATCTGTACTGGAATGTTTATAGCAGCACAATTCACAATTGCAAAGGTGTGGAAACAACCCAAGTGCCCATCAATACATGAGTGGATTAACAAAATGTGGTATATGTACACCATGGAGTTCTACTCAGACACAAAAAACAATGGTGATCTAGCACCTCTTGTATTATCCTGGATAGAGCTGGAACGCATTCTACTAAGTGAAGTATCTCAAGAATGGAAAAACAAGCACCACATGTACTCACCATCAAACTGGTATTAACTGATCAACACTTAAGTGCACATACAGAGTAACATTCATCGGGTGTCGGGCGGATGAGAGAGGGGAGGAGGGGATGGATATATACACACCTAACGGGTGCAGTGTGCACCATCTGGGAGATGGACACGCTTGAAGCTCTGACTCGGCGGGTCAAAGGCAATATAGTAACCTAAACATTTGTACCTCCGTAATATGCTGAAATAAAACAAAAAAAAGATTTCTCTCACAGAGGTGTTAATGGAGTATCAGCTATTTCCAGAAATGCCAGAGCCTCTTTTTATTCCATCTGCAAGACAGATGTAGTCATCTCTTCTTTCTTTCAGAGGGAATCGGCCTGTGTCCACATCCCAGAAAGTGAATTTGGGAGGTTGGAGGGTATGGGAGGTGGTAGGAAAGTCAGCCAAAATGAGCAATTGCAGCTTATTCGATTTTTTTTTTTTCTGTATAAATGTGGTGGCCAAGACCTAAGCAGCCCTGGCTCTCCCTCCAGCGTACAGTTTTCCATCACTTCTCTCTGGCTAAAACTTTGACCCAAGAGCATCACGCACAAAGTTGTTTATCATCAAGCGTTTAATATCCCGTAGAGAAGCTCTGATTCTGGGCCGTCCTAAAGGATGTTAAGGAACATGAGGAAACTTTACCGTGTTAAGTTTAAAATGCACAGATCTATTCTTTGCCACCTTATCTGGCATTTGCTTCACTGCAAAATTACTTTAGACACATCACCAGTTGTTAACAGTACCCTATAAATAGATTCCTTTTGCCCAAGGATTCAAATTGGGTGGATAGGGAAAAGATTAGGCATCTATGTTTAAAAAAAAAAAGATTTTTACTTAAAATACATGAACACCAAAGGATTTTCTCTTCATGTTTTATTCCTTTTAATTTACTGCAAAGAGGAAAATGTCTTGACTTTGAACCAATGGGAGTTCTGGATCCAGATATCAGAAATATCGGAAGGTCGCTGACAGGAGAAACACCATGAAGAAGCATTAGGATATCACAGCAAATTACTTGTAGAATTAAGATGATTTCCACTATATCAAGAGCCACTTTATGGCCCACATTGATTTGATTTGTCAATATTCTGCCTTCACTCTTTAATCTAAGACATTGTAGGGGGTTTTTGTTTTGATTTTTGGTTTTTGTTTTAATCGAGAGAGAGAAGATAATTGGATTCCAAGTAGTGTGCAGGTCACAGACTTTAACATGTTTTCTAAAGAGAGGTCTCCCTACACCTACGTCGCATGGCCAAAAGAGATAAAAAGTAAGACTTCAAAATAAGCGTAAGCTTTTTCAGAACATGGACATCACCAGTCAGCTGTGAAGCTCGTCACAAAACCAAGAATTCTTAGTGCCCCATTCTTTGTCCCTCATCCAACTCTTAGGCTTGGGTTTTCCTTCCTTGTGAGCAGAACTTTATAATCAGTAGAACGTGTGCTTTTAAAACATTTTCTTCAGTTGTTAATGACAGGCTTCAGGTTACCATTAACGTTCTCCTACTGAGCTCTAGTTTAAAGCAAGGATGAATATTTGTGAGTTTCTGGTCAGAAAAGGTGTTCATTCTGTGATCATTGGACAGTTTCCTCTTGGTAAAGTTTATCTGTATCCTCCTTAGCAATACAAGCTCACAAAAGAGACTTCATCTCCAATTTTAACATCTTCTCTAGTTGTTCTTTTTCACGTTTACCCCATCTCGTCTCCTAGTGAGAGTTAATTTATTTTCTACAAGAGTTACTTTTTCCCCTTCTGTCCTTATTATTCACCTCTTGAACAGCTCTTTGAAATAATAAGCCTAAAGAAAAAATTAACAGAGAACAAATGTTCTTTTTAAAACAAAGACTAAGCCCTAAACTTAAAAAGAATAATAACAGTTATTATAGATGAGTTTGTGCTGCTTTGCTCAAAGAACTGGTTTGGAACATTTTCGCATTGCAGGCTAACTTCATAATATACCTCGACTTCCTACAACAGTGTAGCATGTTGTTTATTTGCTTGTAGCTCTGATGAGGTTAGTGCAAGGGGGATTTATGTAACCAAAGCGTTTGTACCCCTGTAATATTCTGAAATTAAAAAAAAAAAAGCAAACTTTGAGAGTGCTATGGTTCTAATTTACAGAACTGTTTCTTCATTTCAGAGTGGCTTTAACGGAACACTTAACTAGTTGGTTATTACAAAAAATTATATATAATACTGAATACTTTAAATGAAGTCCATTTAAAAGATTAATCATATCTGGAAGCATCTGTGAAAGGTAATGCTTGAGTAAGTCACTTAACGTTTTAGACCCTCAGTTCTTATCTGTAAAATGAAGGGCTTGGAGTAGCTTATCTCTAAGATTACTTCCAACGTTAAAAGTCTATTGGATCAGAGTGTTTCTTCCCTAGGGTTCCTGAATTCTAGAAAAGCATCCAAGCTCAAGAGTTAGATGTTAGAATCCTAAACTGAATTTTGTTTGTTAAGTTCCAAGCCCCCTAACCATCCCTTATTATCTAGGTGAGAACACATTCTCAGGCATGTCTGAGATGCCAACCAAACTTGAAATGTAAACTGCCGTCACTAACGTACACATTCTGCATATACTTCTTGCTTTGCTTAACTCAAGCTTCTGAAAACTAAGATAACACCACTAATCTGAAGATAAAAGGAGGAAAGACATGCAGATGTTGTCAAGAGAAGAAAATACTTCAAAACCAGACCGACTATGGATCGAAACATGCACTATTACAGAAAATAAAGAGCATGAAAGAAAAAAAGCTACTGCATAAATAACTTGCATCCAAAAATTTTATCTATAAAATTTAAATAATTTGACCAATATTTTAGAAGCAGAAGAAAAAAATCCTCCTCTGAAGTGAAAATAACTTTTCCTTACCTACAAGATTAAAATAGTAACAAAATGAAACTACATGAATGGAACATTTTGCCCGTGTATCTGCAACTTTTTTAAAAAAGAAAATAATTTTATTGCAAGTGACAAGAGCAACCTTAAAAGCATTCCTACTGATTAACAAATATAATTTGAGGCAGAACTCTGCCTTAGGACCACGCATCTGTCAGGACTCTCTGCTGGTTCCTCGTTTTTGCTGTCTATTTTCCAGCAATGTACTTAGCATGTAACCTTTGTGTGGCTGCTACTTCCCCAGCCATTTTCATAGCTCATAAAATGCTTAGGAAGTGTTTACAAAAATTGCCCAAAGAAATCGAGCCACAAAGAACTTGAGCTTCATGGATCTCAATGGTCCAGCTTTAATTTAGGAAGGAATTTTTTCATCGTAAATGCACTGGTAACATCTGTATTTTAGGTTCTCTTGGAAGAACAAGTAAGAAGCAGTTCTGCCCAATATGTATTATTTGGCCATCACTCTGAAATATGTGACGCTCCAATTACTCTTCTCATGAAATCATATGCACAAAACAGTCCTCCCTCTTCCCTAACATCACCTTCCTTTTGTTGGTCACTTCCAGTTATCCAATTGTGGTAGAAACACATGATGTCAAAAACAGCATGATAACATCTGCCAAGAATCCCTTCGGAACCCGTCGCATGCACTGTCGAAATCAAAGTGTACTCTTAAATTTGAAGTTCAATGCTTAGAAGGGCTGACCCTTAGCCCTTTAATATTTGAATATTTTTTCCATATAGGCTGCTAGGGGATGCATGGCCAGAAAAGCATCTCAAACAAGACCTCAGTTTATAGCTGTCTGGAGAATCACTGAATGGAGAAGCAGCCAACATCATAAGTATCGGGTTACTTTTCTATTTGGTTTTGGTGTTCTACAGGATAAAGGGTGGTACTAGACAATTTGAGTTTAATTGAATGTACAGTCCTCGCTCTGAAATGCTGGTTTGGAGCTCTACACTTGAGTCTTATGCTGAACTTCATATAATATATTAATAACTGTCAGCAGTGCAGCCTAATAAATACACAACATACTAGGTGTGTGTGAAAGTTCTATAATACAAACTCTGTAGAGGAAGCTGTCAGACCACCTCTAACCGCTTTCTCATCCTTGAAGGTCATACCCCCTTGCAAAGGCTCCACAGGAAACTTAATATCCAGTCTTCCCTTTTGAATGATTTATTTAATCAACCTATTATAATGTATGCATTTTCCTTTAACCACTCTAGGTCAGCAATTTGGGAAGACAATGAAAAGCAATCTGAAATCGGAAAAGATCCTCGTTATGCAGAATAATGCTACAATTTTTGCTTGACAATTCAAAAGTTGTTTGTACCACATGGATTTCTATGAAAATGTGCTTATAACCTTCCCATTTCACTTATCTAATCCAAGTGAAAATTTAATGGGGATCATGGTCACAGTTACTTGCCTTGAAAGAAGAAATAAACCCTGTTAACATATAGGAGACTTCTTCCTTTTAAACTGATGTACTTAAAGAACTAAACAATTAGAGGAGGGGGAGGTGTTGGAGCCCAGGGCCATAAGCTCCTACTGCATGCTACCAATATGAGGTTAACTATAGACTTGTTGCCTGTATGGCAAAGAGGCTCATTACCACATGTCTGTCAGAATTTGCCATATGGGGAAACAAATTTCAAAAGTTTGTCAAGCATGTGCTGTATTTCCAGTCTTCCTAGGAAAGGTGAGTCTAGTCTGCCCCGCACTACCAAGTCCTCAAAACCCTGACAGTTGTAATATTATAAATTACCATTTAAAGTAAAGATAATTTACTTTTAAATACAGTTATGTTAACTAGAGCAGTTAGATGTGAAATGTGTGACCAAGGAGACCTATCCATAAGGTTTAAAAGAAAAAAGAAGAATGAGTTCAATCTGTGATATGAAAAACATAATTTGACTAATGGAATATATTCATGATAAATTGTCCCAGTGTTGAGCTCTATCATAACTTACTTAACAAGAGATTCTACATCCCTCCTAAGCCATACACAGGTAAAAAATGGGCCAAAAGCGAGCAACATTTTCCCAACTATTTCATTCAGAAATAAGAAGGAATTGCAAAACCACAATGCAAATCCAAACTCAGCTTTTAAGGAGTTTATCCCATTCTAGACTTGGTTATCATTGCCTAAGTCAAGACAGAATGCATAAAACCAAGCCTGTTCCCAAAAAGAGCCATCAGTAGTCACGCTAAGCTCATTGTCTTGGTGTTGCTTTGACCTACAGAATCAGGCACAGAACAACTGATCAAGTGCTGAGATGAGACCTAGTGGGCACATTCCTCCTCTAAGTTTAGGAAATATTTTACCAAACAGGAAGAAGCTGAATATTTGTCTTATATTTTCAGAAAAGAAGAGGGCTCTGGGATAACCTGCAGTGACCATATTAGCTTACAAAGCACTCTGAGCCTTCACACATGGTGCCAATGGGGATGAAAAGAAAAAGAAAGAGATATTGGGTGCAGGCCAGTTCACAAGGATCCAGATGGTTCAGGAAGAAGTGGTAAGGCACAGGAACTTTCAAGGAGAATGGTCCCTCAACCAATCAGAGCATGTTCTATCTCATTTGTTGTAGTAAGGAACACTGGCTGAACTAATAAGAGCTCAAATGGTTCCTAGAATGTTCTCGACTCTTTGCTCACCAGAATAACTTCATGGCACCATAGACATTTAGAATTATATAGCAGTAACCTTGGCTGACCCAGCTTGCTTACCAAAACCATCTCTATAGTTGATTGTTTTCTCCCCATAGAACCAGGCTGATTATCAGTAGGATCTGTCTTTCCACAGCAGGATGGCTGCAAGGACAGTGAAGAGGGACAGAGGAATAAGAAGGAAGGATGAGGATAGAGAATCAGGAAGGAAACTCATAAAATATAGGCTTTGCTATTCTATTTGAGGTTCAGAGCCAGACATTAATGTTATAGGAAATATGGCAAGAGGTAAGGTAATTACGTGGACTGCAGATATAAAATCAAGATATATTTTGTCTGCTTTGTCAAAGAACAGATGGTAATAAGAGGATGGTTTTATATCTGGGTTCTTTGTTGGGATCCATAGGTGTATGTCTCCATTCTTGTGCCGGTAGCATGCTGTTTTGGTTAATATAGCCCTGTTAGTATAGCTTGAATTCTGGTGAAGTGATGCCTACCAATTTGCTCTTATTACTTAAGCTCGCTTTGTCTATTTGGGACCTTTTCTGGTGCCACATGAAGCATAGAACTATTTTTCCCAGATCTGTAAAAAATGACATTGGTATTTTAATGGGGATTTCACTGAATCTGTACATCACTTTGGGGAGTATAGACATTTTGACAATATTGTTTCTGCCGATCTATGAGCATGACCTGTTTTTCCATCTGGTTGCGTTCTCTACAATTTCCTTCCTCAGTGTTTTGTAGTTCTCCCTGTAGAGGTCTTTCACCTCCTTAGTTAAATATATTCCTACATATTTTATTTTCTTTGTTGCTATTGTGAAAGGTACTGAGCTTTTGATTTGATTCTCAGGTTAACTATTGCTGGCATATATAAATGCTACTGATTTGTGTACACTGATTTTGTAACCTGAGACTTTGCTGAATTTATTTATCAATTCCAGGAGTCTCTTGGTGGAATCTTTGGAGTTTTCTAAATATAAGATTATATTGTCAGGAAAGAGTAATAATTTGACCTCTTCTTTCCCCATTTGGATACCCTTGATTTCCTTCTCTTGTCTGATTGCTCTGGGTAGGACTTCCAGCACTATGTTGAATAGAAGTGATGATAGAAGGCAAACTTTCCTGGTTCCAGTTTTAAGCAGGAATGATTTCAATTTTCCCCATTCAATGTGATGTTGGCTGTGGGTTTGTCGTATGTGGCTTTTATAATTTTGAGGTAAGTCCCATCCACGCCTATTTTGTTAAGCATTCTTATCATAAAAGGGTGCTGAATTTTGTCAAATGCTTTTTATGTGTCTATTGAGAGGATAATATGGTCTTTTTTTTTTGCTCCTATTGATGTAGTGAATTACATTTATAGAGTTACGTATGTTGAATCATCCTTGCATCTCTGGGATGAAGCCCATTTGGTCATGGTGGATTACTTTTTTGATATGTGGCTATCTTCAGTTTGCTAGGATTGTACTGAGAATTTTTGACATCTATATTCATAAGGAATATTTGTAGTTTTCTTTTTTTATTGTATCCTTTTCTGACTTTGGTATCAAGGTGATATTGGCTTCATAAAATGAGTTGGAGAGGGCTCCTTCCATCTTTATGTTATGGAATAATTTCTGCAGTATAGGGACCAGTTCTTTGTAGGTCTGGTAAAATTCAGAGGCAGGGTGTTTGCTTGCAAGCAACAGAAATTGAATCTAGCTAATTTATACACAGGGGGAGTTTAATGCAAGGATGTTAGGAGCTTATAGGTGCAAAGGGAAGGCTGGTGAGTCAGGGTTATTAAACAATAGAACTCCAGGACTAAACTGACAGGGTACTCCTACAGGAATGAATTAGTTCTGATGAACCAAAAGATCTACACATTTCTTATCACTTAAGGAAACAGACTTGGCATTTGTGCTGTCATCCTCTCAGGCCAGCTCCCAAATATGACCCTGATGTCAGCAGCTCACAAGAGGCATAGTGTCACATTAGAGGAACAGCCCATATATTATTTTTATGTCCAGCAGTTACTTTATCCTGCTATTTTGCTTACAGGGTGGAACAGTTCTAAGGGCATTCATGCAATTTATGTGTTCAACATTCAGCCCAATGATGGTGTTGCCTTCAATATTCATCTCTGAGTATTGAGTAGTTAATTTCCTAGCACACCTGGTGTTACTGTTTAGTCATTTCCTGTCCAATATGTTTAAGTTTTATAAATAAATGCTTAGAACAGTGTACACCTTAAAAAGAAGAAAAGAAAATCAAGATACAAACAAGCCCATGCAGATGGCCAATATAGAAATGGAAAGGAGGTCCTAGAAAGTGAAAGCTACATTTTCTCATACATAAAATATATGATACAAATAATGATTTATTTAAGAATTATAACTCAGAATTTTCTTCTATTTTTATGATTATTGTTCTTCCATTTGCTTTTTTCTGTCCTTCAGAAACATTTTTCTTTTTGATTTCTATCCTCCATTTTTATTGATTTTCTGTCTCATTGTTTTCATCTTCATTCTATGATCATATCTTCTTCATTCTATAAGAACTTGATTCCAGATAGTACTGTTTCTAATGCTGGAGTTCCCAGAATTACACAGTATTACATATTTGACATTATTTCCCATTACTAGAATAACATCAGAAATAATAAGGCACAATTATAAGTTTTTCCTTTCATGATACATTGTCCTTTTTGGACTAAAGAAGCATAAAGCAATTTTGGTGTATGAATGATAATAATTTTAATGTTTTCCCTGGTCAACATGATTTCCTATTTCCCTTCTTTGTTTCCTGAGGAATATCTCTTGTACCCTAGGTGTTCCCAGAGGAGGTGTCAATCATGTGCTCACCCCTCCATTTGCCAAAGGAGTGGGCACATGACCGAGGATGATCTGATCATAACACAACATCCCTCTGTCACAGTGATGGGGTTAGGATAGACTCGGGGCCTGAGTTTGGCCAATCAGAATCCTCTCAGCAATTCCTTAGCTGCAGCCATGGCAAGACTCTTCTATTCGGATCACATGCTATAATGATCCAGTACGTTTTTGCTACATAATGAGCCTGTTCATGTAGAAGCAGCTAACACAGACGTATAAGCAGTGAGAAGCAGAACCAAGAGACAGAGACAGAACTCAAGCCATGAAAACATCATCTGAGCCCAGATTCCATCCTTGACCTGCCAGTTACATCAGCCAATAAACATGTTCTTTGCTTAAGCTAGCTTAAATTGGGTTCCAGTCACTTACAACTGAAAGGGCCGTAGGGTGTATAAATGTCAAACACTATTAACAGGACCACAGCTGGTACTAATACAAAGCCTCCGCAGCTTAATGGCAAATGACTGATGTACGCTGGTCACATCTTCCAGGAATCCTCAATGCCCTGTGCCGGCATTGTCGTACGTGCTCAGGCAGGCTGGTGAACACATCCGTTACTGTGGTTTACAGAAGAATTCCCAGGTCACTGATTTCTTACTTTTCTGCTAATTTAAACAGGGTTCTGGATTATGGATTTTGAATTTAGGATGATGCATATCTCCTTGATTCCAGGAGGTTGGATATGACATGGTTAAGTAGTAAAAACCATATTGTGCTGAAGCCAAGGGTAAAACCTTATAGTCACACATAAGAAGCATCTATTTCTATTATTTTCCACCAAAAGAGAAGAGCCTCTTTGAGTTCAAATTCAATATTAAAGTTGTTATCCCCCAAAATAAATATAACAAATAGAAAATACTATCCTACTCACACCGTATTGCCAATTTCAAGTACATCCATCCACTAAAAAAATATTTATTGATGGTCTACTGTGTACCACCAGGCAGGGTAGCATATGCTACAGATAGCAGTCGAAAGGATAAAGTTCAGGTCTTAGTGGTGAAGTCAGTCAATAAACCCATAAACGAACAATTAATTTGGGGTGGTAATAAATGTTCTAAAAAAATAAGTCAGATAAGGAAAGAGAAGAAGGCTTCCCCGAGGAGGCGGCGTGAAGGAGATATCGGTGGCACTTGAAGGAGTAACACGGGGGAGAGTAGGAGATTAAAACCTGTAAAGTTTTTGGGAAGGAATAAGACGAGCAGATTCAAGGAACAAGAAGCAGCTCAGAGCAGAAAAAGAAGAGTGAATAGGGCTTTGATTTACGTTTTTAGCAAGTTACTCTGGGGGCAGGAGGAAGGCAGTAATCCCAGAAGCAGGGAATTAATAGAAGCCAGGTAAGGAGCTAGGACTGGAAGCCAGGTAACTCACACCACATGTCGGCGTGAGCTAAGCTGATGGCCACGGAAGCAAAGAGAAGTAGCTCAGGGATACAATTCAAAGGTGGAGTTGGACGGGGCATGAAAGAAAAAGAAGAATCGAGGCTGTCTCAGATTTTGATCTGGATAACTGTTTAAATGATGGTGACATTTAGTTAAATGGAGAACGTCAAGAAGGGATTATGCTCCACAGCGTAAATCCAGAGAGGATTTCTGCCTTCCACTTCTGGATGGGACTGGGGAGGCAGACAGATCCCAGGGTTCCTGTGCCCGGCACGGCAGAGGCGAAGAGCAGATGCGGTTTTCATTGTCTGGGCAGAGAAGCCTGAGACAGCCCACAGAGTTGCCTACACGCAAATGTGGTGCTGGAACAGTTAAATATTTCCCCCACATCCAAAGACAACATTGACATGAAGACCTCAAGCTTTTGTGATGGTAATAAGGGAAAATGCATCAATCGTCCATAGCATAACAGCTAAACGTCTTCTGAAAAGTAGATATCTCAGCAAAAGCCAGAACAAATCAATGACAAGACACGCCATCTACCTTACCCCACTTTTTGCCCAATGCCTAGAAAAGACGTAGGCCCCGATTCACCACTGGAGAAACTAGGCAAAATTCTGGGATAATTTTTAAAAACCCAAGCAAAGGTTAATTTTATCATATAATTGAATGGAGGCTTGTTACAATTCAGTTATAGGAAAAATAAAAATAACCTCATCTCACCTCTAAGTTTGTAGACTTGAACTTACATCTTCTATATAGGGTAGAAACTATTCCAGGGTGAATTAGGATGGATTTTTAAGTGCCAGAAAAAGGCAAAGGAATCACTGAAGTATTTGAGAGCTAAGCAGAGGCAAATTCCTTCCTCTGATATTTGAACGAGGATTTTGCTAATTTCTACGGGAATTAAAAGTTATTGCCAATCTCTAGGATAAGTGCAAAATTCAATTAATGCCAGGAACACATAAACTGTTTATAGATTTTTAAATTTAATTTAATTTTGAATTAAAATTAAATTTTTAATTTTTAAAATATTTATTTTAAAGTGAGCTGTATGGCAAATAACATAACTGTAAATCCTTAATGTGGGTTTGGTTATTCCCAATTAATTCATTCATTTTATGAGATCACAAATTTAAAACCCTTCTGATGTTGTCACGTATGTGTAAGAGGACAAGTGTAATCCAGGTGAATAGGCTGTCACATTGCTCATGCTCAGAAAGGGTGCTCAGGTTAGTCGTGCTACCTAACTGAACTTACCTCTGCTGGGCTCCCTCCTGTCTATGGTGACACGTGGGATAACATTAAAGATTTCTTTGTAAATGTGCATGAGTATATGCTATATGCCACATTGTTCTCAAGTAATCCAGTGTATCTCAGAGCACTTTCTGTTTATTCAAGAACCATAAGTTGGCATCTATCTGTTGATTATAAGGAACGAATAGAGATTCACATGCTTATTATATTCTATGCAGAAATACTCTCAGATTGGGTATCCAATGCTATAGCTTTGTAATCTTTGTAAGCTTTGTAATCCTTTAACTTAAAAATTTAGTGGAATCAATTTGCATATAGAAATGCTTAAAAGTTTTGTTTAAGAATTACTCACAAATTCCATTGAATTATTCAAGAAATGACCTAAAAGCACAGGGTGATGACATCAGGAGATTTGGCATCTCATTGCTCTTTCTTCAATTTTTTTTCTTGCATCAAATGACGCAAGAAGGGTTGCCTGAAATTGTTTTGTGAGTTTGTCGCTGTTTTGTGAGTGCATGTTCTGTCGATTCCATTATCTATTTCCACATCATAAATGTAAAAGCAAATGTGAAATTTTATAAAACAATGTCTGCAAAAGATAATGAAAAATTTTAGGGACAGTTGACTTTCCAAACTGAAGGTGATTTACTATGGAAAATACATAAGTGAGAGATTAGTGTTTGGCCCTCTACGATAATATCATTGACGATCATCTGTGGACAGACCTGCACAATGTCAAATTTTTCAAAGATCTCCTCTCATAAAGAAAAGTAAGAAGTGTATTTTCTTTCCTCAGGAATACGGGTGCGACTCTAATGCTCTTGTTTACAGTGCTTCTGTAGTCTAAATAAAATGTGTATTACATTAGACCATAATACTGGGCCAATTACCATGAAATCCACACTGAATTGAAAATATCTTGTCTGTTTTAGCCATTTTTAATTTGTATTCCTTTAGAACACAAGCTTTCAAGCGAAACTCGTACCATACCCGGATCCAGTAGGGATGGCACTGAATTTCCCAAGAAAGTCCTCATTCTCTCAGAAAATAGCTTTGGAAAAGTTTGTGCCGATTATATAATTTTGGAAAGAACTATCACGGGGTGACTTAAGTAACTTTTCTGCGGGTTTCAAGAGACACCCTTTTAAAAGTCGTTCATGTTAATCATGGTAAGTATCCAGTATCTTTTGTTTTTGCCTGCCTAGCAACCCATGTATTGCTGGTTGTAAGAGCAGTCTAATTTGCCTTTTAGGAACAATCTTTCCCCCCATTCAAATAGTTTTAAAATATTAAATGATATCCCCACTACTTTTTCCCACTTCTGCCCCAACTGGGAGGTAATGATCTGGATCCGATCTGTCCCAAGGCCTGGTTGTTCAAATACTTCCTTAGATTCCACAGACTATCTCGTATGCTTCTGATAATTTTTTTTCCTTTTTCTTTTTTTAACTTAGCCAAAGAACTCCAGCTGACACAATATGCAACAATCTAAATGAACTTGGATTCATCCTGGCCATTTACAAATATTGCCATAAATGCTAAAGGATTATGAACTATGTTTCCCCCATACATTCGAATGGAATAATATTGCCGAGTTTCGATGACTGTTACCTGCCTGAGCGAGGTGTTGAAATATGTGAACCAACCTGTAGTTCATCTGGAACATACATTTTCTGTATTGGATCTCCTTACAGGCTACAAACAACTTTTACATTAGAAAATGCTCTTCTCATTTTTCTTACATGTGGTGATACGATCTCACCTGCAAAGGCATTTTCTTAGGCCATTATAAATATTAAATTTTGTTCAGTCAAGAGACAGTACAAGAATAAGCCTCCCATTTTACAATACTTAATGCTGCACAAGAAAATTTGAATATATCATTTACTCTGTGGTGGACATCACATGGATGAGAAAACTGAAACTTAACAGAGGTTCAATGAATTTCCCAATAATGCAGTTGGTAAATGTCAGGACTGAGACTAGATCACAAGTTTTCTAATCCAAAGTTGGCTCCTTTATACATAGAAGATCTCACTGCAAATATTAAATAAATGGTCTTCTTAATGTGTCATTTAAAAAATATCCCATATTGAAGAGTTGATACAGATATCTGAGATATGATATATAGGCAGTAAAAATTCCATCAAGATACAGTTGTGTTGGCTGGGCGTGGTGGCTCACGCCTGTAATCCTAACACTCTGGGAGGCCAAGGCGGGAGGATTGTTTGAGTTCAGGAGTTCGAGACCAGCCTGAGCAAGAGTGAGACCCCGTTTCTACTGAATAAAAAAAAAAATAGAAAGAAATGAGCTGGACAACTAAAAATATATAGAAAAAATTAGCCGGGCATGGTGGCGCATGTCTGTAGTCCCAGCTACTCAGGAGGCTGAGGCAGGAGGATCGCTCGAGCCCAGGAGTTTGAGGTTGCTGTGATCTAGGCTAATGCCACG
This sequence comes from Indri indri, assembly GCA_004363605.1. NCBI lineage: Eukaryota > Metazoa > Chordata > Mammalia > Primates > Indriidae > Indri > Indri indri. The sequence goes on from RJWJ010000212.1 coordinate 133,444, forward strand.
GCACTCTAGCCTGGGCAACAAAGCAAGACTCTGTCTCAAAAAAAAAAAAAAAAGATGCAATTGTGTGTGAGATGCATAAATTTCTGATAGGCTAAATTTCTGAAGAATGATTAAAGGTATTGCTTTTAATAACCTCACAAAATCTCACAGGAACATTGCATATCTTTGTCTATTTTGTTTCTCTGAGGTGGGATACAAACCTCTCAGTCTGCACACCTGTGACGTAGACTGATGGCCACCAGTCTCACCAACGTACCTCAGAAGAATCCTCATAAACTCAGGGCTTGTGAAGCTTATGCTGTGGGTTGGGTGAAACAATAAATAAAATAAAGCACAGTTCCTGAAGGTTATATGCGAATGCTCAGAAACCATATTTTAATATTTATCAGTGCTGGTGTAGACACCACCTGCTTTCCAGCTGTCTTTCAATAGGAGTTTGTACATTTCTGTCAAAGAGGCAGTAATCACAGAAAAACTGGCAAAGACTAAGAAGCTTCTAAGCACTGTCCATCTGCGAAAGCTAAAACTAGTCTGAGTTGACCCCACTCAAATTCACAGAAACGTTTTTAAAAAGTAAGAGCACAGGAATCAAACCTCACCAGAATCCCCAAGACTCCTTCCAGACATTTCTTCTGTTTCTTTAGAGTGGTCAGGCTGACATGTACTTATGAGACCTGCAACCCACAGCCAGAAAACACACAAAAAACTCTGGGTCTGACATACATGTGGTACATTTTTAATGTCTTCTTCCTTATTTTTAAGATTTATTTTTTGCCTTTAAAGTACTCACATTACTGCTTTTAAAATTATGTAATTAGTTTATTCCTGTATCAGTTACATATTGCTGAATAATAAACTACCCCAAAACTTAATAGCTTAAAACGGCTACTATGTATTTAGCTCATGATTCTGTGGCTTGGCAGTTCCGGCTGGCTGGGCTTACCTGATGGTTCTCTGTTGCTGGTCCTAGCTGAGCTCAGCCCTGCATTTGTGGACACCGATAAGTTGCTTAAAGCTGGCTGTTATTTTCTGGAACAACTGGGTAACTGGGAAATATATTTCTCATCATCTAGTTGGCTAGCTCAGCTTTTCCCATGGTGGCAGCCACAAGATTCTCAAGAACAATGAGAGGACAAGCCCTGATATGCAAGCCTTTTCCAAACTCCTGCCTGTATCGGGTTTGTTAACGTCCAGTTGGACAAAGCAATTGGTAAGACCAGCCCAGAATCTGCGGGAGGCACTACCAACAGGAAGATAAAAGGAAAATTATTTGCAAACACCTTTGCAACTGACCCCAGCTCATTTATTTGTTCATTGGTCAGTCTATTTTCAATGCTGAGCCAGGTTAGGTATGTCCTTTGTGGCATATGGTGTGGGCATGTTCATATAATTCCTATTAAATCTCAAAATCAGAAGAGTTAAGCCAAATATTTTTAAATTATCAGTTTAAATTCAAATTCAATTCAAAATTAAATGGATACATTCTAAGACTTTCAAAAGTCTCTAAATTCACTAATACAATACGGCCACATCATTTTTTTTTCCATAAAATTAAATGCACTTCACTGTTTATAGCATAGACTAGAACTACCACCAAATTTAATATTCCATTTTCTAGTTTATCCCCAAATTTCTACTTTTTGGTTAAAAAAACTTCCATAGACCTCATCCCTTTTCTTGTTATCCATCATGAGGACTATAATTGTCTTTCTTTTCAGGGCCATTTTACATATATACACATACACACATATACACACTGACACCACAAACCTAAGACATTGTTCTCGCTTTAGTTCACCTGCGCTATTTCATACAGGTTGAGCAGAGAGAACACAATATCATAATCCAATACAGAAGTTAGGTGGTCAGCCAGCCTAATTTACTAGACAAATGTCTTTTTCCTCTCTAAGTAGGCAATTCAACAAAGACCTCCGCAAAATCACTGATTCCTACACATCATGCACCATTAGGATCCTACACAAATCACTGAAACCAAGAATGCTAAATTCATGACCACCATGATTATATACCCTCTTCTTCCTCACGACCAAAAACGTGAAATATTTGGGTACCTTTAGATAGATGGACACATATGTATAAATGCTGGCTCAATTTTCAAGACAGGAAGTTGTATTATATGCCACAAAATTTGTTTTTAATAATGCGACATAATCTAAAACCTTTCAAATCTTCATGCTTATAAGGAATTCAGTTCTAAAAACTACTCCCAAGGAAATGTTCTACCAGATTACTGAAGTATCTGTTTCATAATTTACTTACCAGTGGAGCAGGCATCTAACATATACTTACTTATATGTGGCCTGTCATTCAAAGACTTAAGCTTTTCACAAGTATTTTGATAGTGTCCTTCCATAGCACCTTGATAAATGCCTGTTATAACTCTTCTCAACATTCACTTCTCGGGTTAAAGAATATTTTTATAAAGCTATTAAACTATTCAGCATAAAATGGGATGACATTTTTCTCTGCCACATAAAAAAAAAAAAAAAACTTACGTCTGAACCACCAAACACAAATGGAACAGGATAGCTAAAGAGCAGCTTCGTTGGCCAGTGGAGGACTCATAAGGGAACCGTCTGGGAAGCACTCTGATCTCTGCGGGATGAGCCCGTCATGGTTAGTGCAAGATGCTGCTCCCATTGGGTAGAATTGAGATTCAGGGAACTGCCACTCACGGCTGGTAGGGCCAGGCAGCTGTGAGGTTTCTTGGGAAACGAGAGCTAAGCGTGTTGTGTTTTCGTTCTCTGCCACACTGTGCGACTGTCCGCTTTCCGACATCCTTGACGTACACACTTTCCCCCAGCAAGTTCCTAGCCCCCTGCAAAAGCTCCTTGAATTACGGTCACACATCTACACCCTGCTGTTCTATAAAGATAATAAAGAAACACCGTAATGTGCTATATTTGGACGGCGTTCTCAGTGAGGCAAGACAGATGTCAAGAGAGGAGAGCTATCAATCTAAAGCTAACGCAAGAGGAGAAAATTAAAATAAAAACTTCAGAATAAACCATTCACCGGGGAGTAGGTGGACGACAGGCCATGACAAAGTGAGGTAGCAGCTCCAGGGAGGAGACTCAAGGCAGGCTCAAGATGCCTTTGCGGAGCCAGAGTGCAAAGTGTCACAGCGCCTCGTTTTAAACAGGACCATCTGTGGGTCCACAAAAACGTCGCAGGAGGCTGAAATCCTTGTAAAACCAATCACTGGTCCCTTTAGGAAGGCATGTCCAAAAACTAGTTAAATCTATAATCAGCATAGATTCCCATGAGTCATTCCCAAACGCCATCCTGCTGACAACATCTTTGAACCTTCTACATAAATTGGTGCCACTGATGTATTTTGTGTATTGTAATTCTCTCTCTCTCTCTCTCTCTCTCTCTCTCTCTCTCTCTCTCTCTCTCTCTCTCTGGCTTTTGTTGGGTAGACAGATAGGTAGATAGACAGAGCATGGAGGATAGTTCTCTTGCTATTTTTGTTTTTGGTTTAGGTTTTAAAATGTACCCCCATTTAAACCACGAGGCTCTGGAGAGCAGGAACAGTGTTTGCTCTTCAATGCGCACACCCATGGGCTCGATTCAGATGGTGGCTGCTAAGAAATGCTTCTGCACCGTGTGATTAAAGATTCGAGAGTTTTCAAATTCTTTTACGAAGCATAATGGAAAATATTCGTGTAACAGAATATATACAATGAGGACCAAGCGCTTTTGAATGTTTTCAGAAGAAAAATGCCAAAACCCTGCTTGGCAAAGACACGCGCCTTTATCTTATTTCAATGGCACTTGAACAGACACACCAGAGGCTAAAATTTTAAAATATTTTTAAAATACTCAGAATCAGCAGTTTATTTCTGTTTTTGTAAGTTCTATATTTTGGTACTGCATAAATTATTATATTTCTGGGGCAAGATGATCACTCTGTTCTCGATTCTGTGGCATATAATTTGAAGATTTCATAGCACTGAATTATAGCAAGCATCTGATTCAGTTAAAGTTCAGAAAACTCTGGTTAGGAAAAGAATCCATCTGCTCTAACTCGAACTGGGTAAGAGATAACTAGAGAACCAGGGAGAGAACAGCTATGTTGGGGTGTATGAAACTGTCCAGTTCTCAAAGGAAGTAAAATTCCAGGAAAAGAGGGAGGTTAGTCTAATTCGACTCTCATTTACAAGGTTTCTCTCTAAAGGTAGAGGATTAGCAAGGAACTGGGTCGAGACACTGTTTCTTTAGTTTTAGGCAAGACTGTACCTTAACTCTTACATGGACAACTCCTTCTCCTACTCTAAGTCAATCCTATCGTTCCGCCGTCAATATCACCCTCACTGTTTACCAAAGTCAGAAACTTCATATATCTCAAGATCACATGCTCTAGCATCTTCTATTACCTCTACCAAGAAGCTCTTACCATCTGTAGCCTGCTTAAGTTTAAGCCCACTCACTTCTACATTCCAAAACAGGATCCATTCAGACACCTGCGAATCCTCTGAACATAACTAACGCAATTTAAGGAAGACCTAGAGGACAACCCCTCATAATTAGGAATGACTCAATAAAAGAGTAAGGACAGACCTCGTGTACACAGGTCAAAGAACACATTACATTTTCTTGTAGTTTCAGATAATATAGTAATTTACTTAAGCATGTCTGCTTTCAATATTGATGTAGCCTCGAGATATGGTAGAATGTCTTTTTGGATAGTTGCAGGGAGTGTAAGTTTAATCAACATCACGGAGACAACAAGCCAATCATTTCCATACTCAAAATAATGTGAAAAAGTTACTTCATCCCAAGGCCAATAAAGTCACTGTAGTGCATTAACTTGCACTCCTGGGCCTCTAGATGGGGGTTATAAAATTGTAAGTGTTTGGATGAACACTTTGCAGCGCGCTTCACAAAAGAGAATGAGTCACACAGCTTTTACAAGGGTATCTGCCTCATGAAGTGAGCCTGAAAAGCTGGAATAAAACGTTACCTCTGCCAGAAGAGTGTCAGGAGGCATACCAAAAGGCAACATGTGAAACTAAGCAAGCTACACAGTGTAAATCAGAGTTCCATGTTGCTATTTAGAAAATGGGCTTTGGCAGCATGTTCTTTTGTTGCCTCGGGCAACAACAGTCAGAACCAGAATGGTTGCTATGAAATGTATAAAGTTTTCATAACGCAGTGTTCCTTGGCACTCTTCCCCCTCTGGGTATCATACTTTGCTTTATTATAGCTGAAAACAACAGAAACATTTTCATCAAAATATCATTCACATAGATATATTTCATTCTATTTAAATACTCTATGCCCTTCTGCGTGGTTGAGCTGGAGGCTTAAACCCATGCAGGGGAGGAGCATCGTCCACCTGTTTGCCACACAGCAACCCAGCAATGAAGCAGTTTTCTATTTTATATTCAATAGGGGCATATTTTATATAAGGTTTGAAATTATGAAGGATGATTCAAACAAATATAAAAATCCTAGAAACAAAAATTTGTTTATTTTTATAATTAAATTATTAATGTTTGCAGAATTGACTCAAATTAAACAATAACACTTTTTCCAAAAATATTCTTTTATACATTGTGGGTTATGTTTAGTTTCTGAATTTCCTAAGCTTTCCTGAATGATAATATTTTTAACTTTATTGGGAGATTTTGCCATTGTAAATGTCATGTTCTTAAATAATCAAATCGGGGTTAAAATAGGCTAAATTTAAGAAATTTATCAAATAATAAGTACTTTTCCTGTCTTTTGCTTTAAATTTTTACATTTTTACTTTAAATACAAATGTTTTCCATTTATTTGACTGCTATGTACTTTTCCAAAAAGAGGAAATATATGTAGAGGTAGGTCTCTAAGAATTTTTTTTTTTTAAGGAAAAAGTTTTAACATGTGTTAAAGGTAAGTGTTTTGACAAGATGTCTATTATACTTTGGTTCAGCTTCCACATCAATCTAAAACTTTTTGTTTACAACCAACAACAACAAAAAGGAGAATGAAAATACAGAATAAAGTGGGTATAAGCATTTATATTAAGGAATCTAATTTAAACATAAATTAAGAAGACACATTAGAGTGTTACTCATTACAAGTCCCACTCCCCGTCTTGACGTCAGCTTATCTAGTACATATTTCATACCAGCAGGTCCAGATCTGTTTTCTGAAATAACACACCAGATGGATGATCTTTACATTAATCACTTATTGCAATAAAAGTGAAAAAATCTGGGAGGAGATAATTCCATAACACAATTATCACTACTAAAGTTTATATACCAAGTTATAACAATTAGATTAGTAACTGTCATTTGCTTTAGAATGCAGAAAGTTTGCATAGCCATGAAAAAATATACCAAGTAGTATCTGAATCATGGGCTTTTTTTCCCTGAGCCAAATTTAAGTCCATTGTTTCCTCATCCACCAAGTGAATATTATACAATTCTAGCAAGCGACAAAGATAAAGATAACCGTCGATCTGCTCTGATTTTTTTTCATTAATTGCTTTTATAAAACCTTCGGTCCTCTATTTTCGTAACACATCACTGAGAATACGTTTCCCATCAGAATGTAATTTATGTGGCTCTCAGGATCTGATGGCTGAAAAGGAATACTTTTTAAAAAGGGTTTTAACAAAATATTCAATACTGATTTACTATCAACATGTATGAACACAAAAATATATTCCCCAAAGCAAAAGTAAACCAAAAACCATGTTCCAGAAACACATGAAGGCACATAGATACCAAAAACCATGTTCCAGAGACCACATGAGGGCACACAGATGCTTGCTCAATCACATGTTGATGATGGAAAAACAGGGATCAGATTAGTTTTCTAAATCGTAAGAGTTTGGATGGAAGGTCACTTTTCCCAGGTGACTTTTCAACAACTTCACAACATTTATCCTTGTGTTTAACTGTAATTAAAACAAGTGGACATTCTGGTGTCTCTAACAGATTCTAATGTCCCTAATACCTTACAGAGGAACCATTCAAATTCTTAATTTCCAGATTCAAATGCCAATAGCCTCTGGCAAGCAAAAAGCAAAGAATTAAAACATCTCTCCGGTGGCACCTAGGTGAGTGTCACTAAGAATTCTCTGTAAGTATACAAGATCATGAAATGCCGAGAGAGCAAATCTATGTGGTTTCAAATTTAAGGTTCACAAAGAGGATAACTGCTATGAAGAGATGGGAAAGCTAGTATTTTCTATTTGAAATCAGAATACATTATAATATTTTCCATTCATTTTAGGCTGCAGTATTTTTTGAAAGAACCAGATCTAGGTCCTCTCCCTTCTTGCCTGTGAATGTTACCATTTTTAGTTTTAAGTTCTTAATAAACAACTTTGTCTTTCTCAAGGGCTCTTTCCTGGAAGGGCCTCAGGCTTAACTTGCACACACGTCACATTCGGAAGAAGATTGTGGCACCAAAGTGTCCTACTTCCAACCACATCAACTCATGGCATGCATGGAAGGGCTTGGTTTTCATCCGTCCCTGGGTCTTGGTCTTAGAATTCAGCACCTTACGGATATTTGAAAGCATAAGTTTACCAAACAGATGGTAGCGGCTTCATAAACTTTTAAACAGGGACCACAGAAAAAAATTGAGTTGACATGAATCTGAAAATACTTGCCACAATTTGAAAAGATTACCACATACACACACACACATACAAAAGCTGCCACTCCAAAATTGTCAAAATCAACACAGATAAAACTTGTAATATTGTCATCATTTCAGAGGGAAATAGAACTAATACAGTATTTTCCATTTATATCCCTAAGCATCCGTCCACCCCATCTCAGACCTATGGGGAAAAGCTCACCTTTTTCAACCTACTTTACTTCCTATCATTCCTGCCACCTGTGACAGAGACTGGCAATATGCTCACCTATTATTTATACTTTCCCTGTTCTTAGATAGAGAGCTAAACTACATTTCCTAGATTTCTGGTGTTTTTGTCTTTTTTTTTTTTTTTTCACTTCTGTACAGAGGTAGTTAAGATAAGTGTGTCTTCTGGATGCCTTCTCTTCTCTTTAGCTGCAAATGGATGAGACCAAACAAACTCCTAGCCACACAGGAGAGATGCAGAGCCACAACAGAGAAGGAGCTTGGGTCCCTGAGTGACTGCATGGAGTAGAGTCTCTGTCCCTCTGACCTGTACTGAATTTTAACAAAAGCAAAAAGTAGACTTTTATTGTGTTAAGCTTCTTGGGTTTGGAGGTTGTTTGTTATACATTTTTCCTATCCTGATTAATAAATGATTCCTCCTCCCCCTTCTGCTTAATTTTCTCCTCTCTTCACCACACATCAAAATTCTAGCCAACACCAAACGGAAGTGCAGATAGGAAGTGGGACTTTGAAAATATTACCCGTATTACCCATGAAATGAAAAAAATACACCCTCAGTAGTTTCATTTGTTACTTAAATACCTAAAGTATTTCACAGTACCTAAAGCAATATCGTTGCTAAGTGAAATCATAGTCAAGTAATCTATTACTCTTTAGGTTCTAAAAAAAAAAAAAATATTTTATCATGTGGAAGGAGTCTACCATGGCCAAGCCAGTAGGAGCTTTACGAAATGTCTCAGCTGGAGTTATTCTTCATGTCTTCCTCACTCATGACTCATCCAATGACCATTCTAAAACCATTTGCTTCTTCGCTATTGTAATTCACTTATCATAGAGAAGTTCTTACAGTAGGATAATGACCTGGAGTTCCACAGAGAGGCTAGCAGTATGAAACAGAGATGAGATCACCTTACACTGAACTTATCTAACTAAGATTTCAGAATCACAGAAGTGTTAAATCATGTCAAACTACTAACTTTGGTCTTGCTAGAAATTTTTGTTGCTCTACAGGATAATAAACTATTCCACAAACCACAGATATGTGAGGAAAGAAGGAAATTCAAGTAGCCAAATGAAATTAGCTTTATCTGGTAGATATCACAGAGTTTCCTACATTTAACCTCTATGAATAGTGTGCTATAATTCTTTGGGAGTGAAAAACACAGGGAACATATTAGAAATTTAAACTCCACTATTTGACACGCTGGAATTTTCAACCATTGTTTTCAGCTGGAAAAATATAAAATAATAAACTTAGATGTTCTAAGTGTGGCCTTTGGAACTTTCTTTGTTGATGCTATCATGAGCACACATATTAAAAGTGAAATGGAAGATGAATAGTTTACAGGGTAAAGAAATATTTTGCATCTTCACAATCTATGGTTTCAGCATTCCCCCAAGGCCTTAAAATGAAATCTACTTGGTGGTCTTAACTTTAACTCCTGGAGAATGTATTCTATGTCTCCAACACAGAACACCTGATTCTGCAGAATTTGACACTTCTCTGCAGCCTCCACACAGAAGAAATGGAGGACTTGACATACATGGAAATTAAATTATCTTCCGGCCCTAGAGACATGCTGTCCTCCCAGATCAGGGTTACATGAAGGTCAAATGAAGGAGCTCACATTTCAACCACTTCTGCCCTAGCTGTGAGTCGACAGAAAACACATCCTTTTGAGTTCTTGACATTATGTTACACTTTATGGGATCCATCAAAAGCAAAAATAGAATAAACACACCAAGTAAATCAACTTAAAGAAAAAATAGCTTTGCATTATCAAATTAGGTGATTACCTTAAAAGCCAGAAGTTGTCCTTAATGTGCGACTTTCTCATGAATTCACAAATGCATAAATAAATTCTGAGACCGCCATAAAGATTCAGCCTGTGTCCACAAAGATTGACCCTTACTGTTCCATGTAACCTTCATAGAAACTTAGGGGTCATTTACTTGGTTTTGGTGATTAGCAATTCACTACCCCAAGTAATGTCTAAATGGCTATGGTGCAGTTAAAAACAGAAAGAGACTTAGGACTCATCATGAAGACTTCAATGAAAATATAGAAGCATTTTAAAATGAGATAAAAATTCTTTAAATCAGAATTAATCAGTGGTATTCATGGATGCCCATTCAGTGGATCATTCCATTAGACTTATTTAAACAGTATATATTTTCAAAGAGAACTCTCATCACTAAAAGACTATTTTACCTGTTCCCTTCAGTTCCATTTCTTCTCAGCTGATATGTTCAGCCATCTATTGGCTGAAACATGGTAAATCTCAGCCAAATCAAGAAAGATAAAAACATATATAATCATTAGTATAATAGAATGTTTTTAGCTCCTTCAGAACATGTTACATATCCCATACTCAGGTAAAGTTTGAAGCATTTTAATGCATTTGTGTAACGATGTCTGGAAATGAGGACGATTTGTTTCAAAGCCTTTGAAGACACTCACAACTCTTAGTGCAGACAATATGAAAACCTTCTGGATGCCTAGAGGTTGCCTACTCTGCTTGTCTTCATTCTTTGGGCTGCTAATCCAGGTCCTAGTTTTCATGCAAGAGAAACAAGCTTTCCTTCCTCCCTGGCATTTATAGCAATATTAATCCGTGGACACACAGCCTCTGTTGAAGATCTCAACCTGACTTAAACTCTACTATCTTATGGATAGCAGCAGGTAAATAAGATTTGGCCTGTTCTTCAGAACCCAGGTATCTTTTCAATAATGTGTATGTAGGGTTAAAACAACATAATCTTCACCAAGTTCTCTGATCAACTACACTCACATTTTAAACATTGTCAGCTGAAACAAACTGTCAAACTTCTTGCTATAAGAATCCCTGGTAGATATACATGGCTATGCATCTCTCCTCACTTTCAGAATCCAACAGGAAAAAAAAAAAAGACTCCTGAGTAAAAGAAATACAAAGAAATGAAAACGTATTCCACAAACAGATTAACAAAAGCAATGTAAAAACAACGTGTGATCCATCTAACCTATCACCTAAGACTGCCTAATTCTCATCTAATAATTTATTTTTTCATTTGACTCGAATGAAAAAAGTATTTTCAACCAGTATATATAAAATACGTAAGTTAATGAATATAACACATATGCATACATATAATAAAATGATTAAAATTTAAAATCAAAGTACTTAAAAGAGTGAAGCTCAGGTTTCCGCATCTGTGGCGCATCAGCATTAGGTAAAAGGTAACTTCTCCCACCTTGTTCCAAAAAGCATTTTCCTATGATATTTTCAAGAAGAGACCAGGAGCCTAACCTAGCTCACTTTTGGGTCTGAAAATTGTTACCATTATGATCTCTCAGACTTTAGAACTCTGTTTGCCCAAATATGTACAAGGATAAACCCACTCTTTCTGGTTAAAATTCCAAATCTTCCTCTCAAGCAGCAAAAACGTCCTGACTAGGCATAAGTAGCCACCTCAAAACTGAATGGGGGAGCCACAGCAGCAGCCTTGCTGGACTCAGCAACCCTAGAGAACCATGCTGGTCGGAGCACCCAGGCTCCGGGTCTCCTCCTGTGTCATGTGAGGACAAAGGTAAGTTGACCTTCTGCCCTCCAACTGACACTAATCTTGTCAAAGCACAAAACCATAGAAAGTTCCTATTACCAAAAGATAAACACATATTCTGCAACCAAATAGTACATATTACTCACCCCTTTATTTTAATTCAAAAGAAATAACCAGGAATGTGTGCCGATTATAAAAAATAATCAGAGGAAAAGAAATAGTCACTGTCCTCCTATACTGCAGCCCTCACCAGTGATCCTCCTGAACCATTTTGCACATTTATAGATGTAGTCTGGGCTGTTTCAACTAAATACCACAGACTAGGGAGCTCATAAACAACAGAAATTTATTTCTCATGGTTCTGGAGGCCGGGAAGTCCAAGATCAAGATTCCAGCAGGTTCAGTGTCTGGTGAGGGCTCCTTTCCTGATTCATAGATCATGCCTTCTTGCTGTGTTCCCACATGGTAAAAGAAAAAAGGCAGTTCTCTGGGGCCCCTTTTATAAAAGGGCACTAATAAAAAGGTCCTAATAAAAAGCGCACTATAATAAGGATATTAATCCCATTCATGAGAGCGGCACCTTCATGACCTAATCACTTCCCCTAAGATCCCACCTCCTAGTACCATTCCCTTGAGGGTTAGGATTTCAACATATGAATCAGGGCAGAGTTGGGGGGATGCAAACATTCATACCATATCAGATAAAAATAACGGTTGAAATTTATGTAGCGCTTACTATGTGCCATGATTTCTACCAAGCACTTTTATAAATTCTAAATCATTTAATCTTTACAATAATAAGAATTTGTTTTCCATGAAACGTGCTTTCTAACTTAACAACATATCTTGGAAATTTTTCTATGAGAATGGTAAGGGTGGCATACATTTCAGTGATCCCGTAAAATATAAAATATATTAGATAAACTGACTTATGTTTTATATGTCGCTAAGTTTTCAGAGAACATTGGAAATGTGAGTACAGAATAAGTTTGCACAATAGCTCTTTGATATTCTTCTCTTTCAAAATCTATAGCAAATGCTGAATAGGAGCAGTACGGACCACACAATTTTTCTCCAAAAAGATTACCAAGTATTAGGAAGAAATATCAACTATCAATTTACCTTCTCTTCAACTTGCAGAAAAGCGAAGGGGATAGTTAATGAGAATTGGTGAAAAGGAGTGGAAAACTGAAAGAAACAGTAAAAACACTGCAACCTAATTTGCATATATATTTTTAAAACTACGTAAATAAGTTTACTCTATATAATAATGGAGTAGAAATTGAAGGGTTTCACAGGGCCTGCTTTCTAGCTAAGAGGCCAGGTCTGAAAACAGTAAAATAACAGCCAGAAGACAAAGGACTTGGAAGATTTTAGGGGATATTTTAATCTTCATAGCTTCCTGATGCCAAAAAAATGGAAAAATGTCTGAATAATATCTTCAGCATAACACAACCATGACCCTCAAATATCGGACTTAATATTTTCATTTAATATTTTATAAGCTTTTACAAGTTTCCAGACGAGAGCAAGTACATTTTTTTCCTCCAGATTAATTTTTTTTGGCAAACTAGAGTGTGCCCAGAGGAATTCACAAACCATATTCGTCCACACACGCAAAGAGAGAAAGCTAAGGTTATTGACTAACAAGTTGATAAACTGTGACCCAGCGAGCAGCTGGGTTTTATGGGATTGCTTCGGTGTGTATTGCAATGACAGAACAGAATGTCTGTGGTTTCTCTATATGGATTGCATCTAGTAGAGTATCGGATAACAGAAAATAATGCTGTCTTACTAAAAAGAAAAAATCTCTTATACTTATTTTGTATATTCAGTGAAATGCATTGGCTTACGTAGGTGTAGTCTGACAGTAGACATATCACCTGGATGTTCCTTGAAGGGATGATAGAGCTTTTGGTTCATGGGTCAACTGCAGGACAGTTTTTGGAAAAGCATGATAGAAAAGTACAAGGCTTCTATTCCAAAAGTCCTCCTTTTTAAGAGATACTTGAGAGCCACAGATTCTTAGCGTTACTTTGCCAGGGCACACTCTAAAGGAGGGGGTTATATAATGTACACTCACCAAGCTGACATCAAGTGTAGCGGTCCCATAGCTGGGAGACCCTTTCTAAGAGGGAGGCTGTTTCTTTCACCCAAGATGTTGGTCCCCCTATTCTATCTGTTTTTCTGTTAAATTCAGTCTACCATGGCATGTAAGAAAGAATAATTCTATTCCTTTCCTTATAAAGTAAGGGTTTTATTTCTACAATATACCACTCCATCAAACAGCACCAAGGGGTCTAAAGACTTAGGAGGTCCAGCCCACAATTTACAGCCCGAGAGAGCGGCCACTGTTGAACATTCATGTCAAGGCTTCACTTGGCCTTGTCTTCCAGCCACTGAGCACAAACACTCAGTCAAACAGAGAGGCTTATGATTTCCCTCCATCTGATCCACTTCGACAACTCTAGTCTGAAAGGTTGGTTTAGTAGGTGGATTGAGAAATAAGAGTGTCTTCTGCACATTTTTTTACAAGTTTCATCATCTTATTCCTAGTTGTAAGATAGGTTTGAGATTAGAATATTTGAGAGGAGAAGATAATATTACTAAATTAGGAAGATTCAGTTTAAGAAATGGCTTAAGAATACAGATTTTGGGGGAGAGGCCAAGATGGCAGACTAGAACTAGCCTGCATTCACCACTCTCCAGGAGCGGATGACGGGTTACGCATAGAGGTTCACCTGTGGGCAGACTGTCTCTGGGAGAGCACTGTGAATCATCAGAGAAGTGACTGCAGACACCCAAAGCTGGGAAGAGAGAGACGGGGTGAACTGCTTGGAGTACCTGCGGTGTTTGCTTTTCCATTCTTGTGATACTTCGCTTAGGATAAGTTTTTTTTTAAAATTGCTTTTCCCTCATATTCTATTCAGTGTTTCAAAGACCCATTTTTAGAATACCTGTGAACATTTTCTCTTCATATATATTCATTATATATGAAGACTAATTATAGACAAAATTAACACATACAGGCCTATTAATGAAAATTAATACATTTTCCTATTTACTGAAATTATTACCAGACAAATTTCAAGAGAGAGCATTAACATGCTAAAGCGACATTTTATCAAATTGACTAAATTAAGAAGGAAATAGAAATAGGAAATAGAAATGTTGATAGCAAAGGAAAGGAATTGTCATAGTCTGACCAGACCGAAACACAAATTCTCTCATTACATTGCATAAATATCCTGACCTAACTCATTTGACCAACATCATCTTAATAAGTCTCAACCCTGTATTCAAAATCAGCAAGATTTTCACATCTGTGTAATATACTTAGGAGCTCAAGCACCAAATACCAAAAGTTTCTGTTCATGCCCTTCGCCCATTTATTGATGGGGTTGTTTGATTTTTTCTTGTTGATTTTTTTTGAGTTCTAGATAGATTCTTGTTATCAGCCCTTTATTGGATGTGTAAAGAATGAATATTTTCTCCCATTCTGTAGGCTGTCTGTTCACTCTAATGATAGTGTCCTTGGCTGTACAAAAGCTTTTTAATTTGATCTGGTCCCATTTATTTTTGTAGCTGCTGTGATTGCTTTGGGGGTCTTCTTTATAAATTATTTGCCTAGGCTGATGTCTGAAAAAGTCTGCCCTACATTTTCTTCTAGGATTCTTAAGGTTCCATGCCTTAGATTTAAGTCTGTTATCCATCTTGAACTGATTTTTGCAAGAGGTGAGAGGTGGGGATCCAGTTTTCCCAGCACCATTTATTGAAAAGAAATTCTTCTCCCCAGTGTATATTTTTGTCTGCTTTGTCAAAGATTAAATGACAATATGCAGATGGTTTCATCTCTGGATTCTCAGTCCTGTTCCAAAGATCTATCTCTCTATTCTTGTGCCAGTACCATGCTGTTTTAATTAGTATAGCCTTGTAGTACAGCTTGAAGTCTGGTAGACTGGTACCTCCCAGTTTGTTCCTTTTGCTTAAGATTGCTTTGTCTATATAAGGTCTTCTCTGGTTCCACACAAAGCGTAGAATTATTTTTTCTAGATCTGTAAAGAATGATGATGGTACTTTGATAGGGACTGCATTAATTCTGTAGATCACTTTGGGTAGTATGGACATTTTAACAATGTTGATTCTACCAATCCACGAGCAAGGTAGATTTTTCCATCTATTTACATCTTCTACAATGTCTTTTCTTAGTATTTTGTAGTTCTCCCTGTATATGTCTCTCATCTCTTTCATTAAATATATTCCTAGATATTTAATTTTCTTTGAGGCTATTGTAAAAGGCACTGCATTTTCTGAGTTTCAGCTTGACTGTTATTGTCGTATAAGAATGCCTCTGATTTGTGTGTATTGATTTTGTATCTTGAGACTTTACTGAATTCATTTATCAATTCTAGGAGTCTCTTGGTTGAATCTTTGGGGTTTTCTAGATATAATATCCTATCATCAGCAAAGAGCAAGACTTTGATCTCATCTGCCCCCATCTGGATGCCCTTAATTCCCCTCTTTTGTCTAATTGCTCTAGCAAGGACTTCTAGCACTATGTTGACTAGAAGTGGAGATAGTGGGCATCCTTGTCTGGTTCAAGATCTAAGTGGGAACAGTTTCAAATTTTCCCCATTCAGAATGATATTGGCTGTGGGTTTATCATATATGGCCTTGACAATTTTAAGGTATGTCTCATCTATGCCTATTTTACTAAGAGTTTTTATCATAAAGGTGTGCTGGACTTTGTCAAATGCTTTTTCTGCATCAGTTGAGAGAATCGTGTTCTTTGTTCTTGCTTTTATTTATGTGGTGAATTGCATTTATAGATTTGTGTATGTTGAACCAGCCTTGCATTACTGGTATAAAGCCCACCTGGTCATGGTGAATTATTTTTTTGATATGCTATTGGATTCGATTTGCTAAAATTCTGCTGAAGATTTTTGCATCAATATTCATGAGGGATATTGGTCTGCAGTTTCCTTTTTTTTGTTGTGTCCTTTCCTGGTTTGGTATCAAAGAGATTCAAGGATCTCATTGGAAGTTAGTTTTACAACTGAGGTGATTATTTTCTTATTTCAAAATTGTTGTGTTGATTGTTTAATTTGGCTTGTGGTGGAAACAATGACATTGGTGACTGGCTTTCTTCAGCCCTTAGTATAATGTTACAATGTCTGAGTATGTACTAGAAAGAGCAAGGCACTATAATTAAGCTTAGAGGCCAGCTCTGATAAAAGTCTTCCTTCTCCCCAAGCTTCCACCAATGCCGCCACCACCACATGGTCCTGAGTTTATCAGGTAAACTTATATAACTGCGATCCCTACAGAACCTTGTCAATGTCTTCATTCAGCTAAATGTGAGTACCCACCCTGGAGTTTGGATTACCTCTTTCTATCATTTAATCCCCAAAATCACCTAAAAGAAGTTTACATACTGAAAGAGCCATTGAACAACTGTTTGTTGAATTTGGTCACTTCATTCTGATACCTTATACTTGATTGCACTAAAACTAGATCTCAGCCTGAGGTGCAGGGCATTCAGCCATCTTAAGAGTCATTGGGTTATAGTAAGTATTACATATAATCCCAAAAGCTGAAGTCCTTCTGACACCCCATTTTTTGGCAACTTAGCCTTTTGGTGAGAGAGAGTCTGTTTGATGGATGGTCTCGAACAGGATTTGTGTGATCTCTGGCCTTTGTGTGATAGAAAGCATTTTTTGGAAAAAAGTGTCTTGGATAATCCATCATGAAACAATCTTTCAATTTATCTGTTGTGACTCCAGCCTTCCTGCACCAACACAAATGTGCTTCAGATCATGTTAGTCCCAGTTCAGATGAAATTCTGCATTTGGCAATCCACCCACCATTGCCTGGAACAAGGCCTCCTTGAGTTAACACACACATTTAAAATCCAGGCCCAGATACAGGATGAACTATTTGTTGAACACAGATCATGTGTGTGAACACAGCAGATGTAGAAATGCTGCTATAGCCAGATCCGCAGTGCAGGCAGGGAGGATTGAAAAGGGCTCACTATGGCCCAACTGTGCTGAGATCCAGAGGCCGTCTGCTCATCTCCACACCACCGATGAGCGCTAAAAATATCATTTGTGGTGTCAAAATAGGAGTTTTGTTTGTTGTGGGTTTTGTTTCAGGTAGCCACGTCACTCACCAAACAACCACCAAACATTTTTTTCCCAATGTTTGTGCAGGTGAGAACCAGCAGGAGAAAGATCTTGGCAAGTTAGAAAATAGCAAACCACCTATTGCCACTTGAACTGCTTTTTGTCATAGTGAAGTTTCATTGTTGTTTTGGCTGTGGTTTCACAACCTTGAAGAAGCCAACTGTGGACGTGTAAGTTACTTGATTACTTAAAATACGGATTCTTAAATCGCTTACTCCCTCTCCATTTCAAATAGCATATAGTGAGCAATCTGTTTGCAATAATCATAGGCATAAAATTTCTCCACTTCCCCCTAGCTAAATGGATGCTGATACTAGAACTGCTGTGTTTACTTTGCACCTGAATTCCACTGTGGTGAGTATTTGAGAGATTCATATTCCAAGAGAGGATTCCAAATGGCATTCTGGCAGATGACAAAGAAAATAAATGTAGTTCATTTTTATATTAATTTATAGGCAGCCTTGTCCCAAGCCCCTTGGGCATCTTAGCAGAATTAGGAAAAAGAAAAATAACTACAAAAACATCCAAGAGAAACATATCCCAATAAAACCAATATCAGGAGCTCAAAATAAATAGTGCTATAATTAATACTGCAAACTACAAAAGAAAAACAAAGCTTTAAATCACTCAGCTCCCTTGAGGCTGAAGATGTAATTAACCAATTAACAACTGCGAAGCATTTTGGAGTGATAAAGCTTCCTATCAATGGGAGTGTTACAAGTCTGGAATAAAGATTCACGGGAAGATGCCCTTCCCAGCCAGCACTCTCCTGACTGCAGCCAACAGGAATAATTCCAGTTTGCAAGCTGCTCCCAGTGACTGAGGCAGGACCCAGAGCGGACTTCCATTTGTTTGATTTATTTCACACATGTTTCCAAATAAACTGACATAAATCAATATATCTCTTCTACAAAGGAAGCTGAAAAATTTCATCCTAAATAGAAAGAAATTATTGAGTTTAAATGGGGAAACTCAAGAGGTAGAAATCATGATATTAAATAAAGACAAGAAATAAATTGCTTTAAAAATCTATTAAGGAGTTAATTAGTCAATTACCTATGTAATATTATCAATTTACCTTAGAGTAGGGGGCAGGGAGAGCTTTCTCTTAGAAATAATGAAAGGGTATCATCTTAATCTCAGAATATGTCTACATGTAGTCTTAGATTCGAACCCGATTCATGATGTTAATTGAAGTCTGGATTTAAATATTTAGATCCTCTTTACATAAAGTGAAAGAAAACAAGGAAACTCCAGCAAATGAATTGCCTAATATTTTTGATGTATAGTTACATAATAAAAACATCCTATTCGGTCTTCTCATGTTTGGGGGCTTTAAAACAAACATGATATGGAGAGTAGCTTAGAAATCACCCTAGATTCAAAGTGGACCCAAGAAACTGGCACCGCCCTCCGCACCGTACCTAAGGGACGTCACTGAAACACATCTTCGAGTGATGCCGAGATCATGTTACGGTCGGGTTGTCGCGAGGCACAACTGTCAACGTACCACGGCCATGTGGAAACCATACAGCAACAACTGAACAAGCTTTGCTTTCTTTGAATGTGAAAGTGACAGAGTAATAAAACTCAAACTATGCCATCGGCAAATTCGTTCAAGATTGCAACCCAAAGGGTTGGGATCTCTGCCAACGCTGAAAAATATTTTCAGGCTTTTTTGATATATAAATTCAAATGTAGCTGTTATGTAAGTGTAAAGAAATTACATAGTACAAGTTCAGTTCTCAAACATATTTAGGCAGAAGAGCAATGTGCGTGATGTTTGCTTTTTAATGAAATCTTAACAGAATGCTAAAAATTTTATCTCTAGAACAGATATAAACAGAGTTGGTCTTGAGCTCTCTGGTTTGTCCCCGTCTTCTCACATCATGATTATTTGTCTGCTTACTGTATTCCCCTGTACCGGCATAAGCTCCATGCAGGCAGAACCCATGCCTGTCTTGTCGCCTTCTGTATTCTGAATACCACACACAGCGCCCGGCCATAATTTGAATAAATACATTTTGAAGAAATGAGAGTGAGAAGGGGGAAAATAAGCAGATGCTTAGAACTTAAAAGTGCCATGAACTACATGTGACAATTAGTATTTATGTGTGGCCACCCTGGATAGTGAGAGCTGTAAATTGTGTTTTGGATGGGCTCTGAGAAGGCGAGCATGAGGAAGGGTCCAGAATGGGGTCCCCGTAGTGTCTTGCACGTTTCTCTGCGAGAGCATTCACCATGTGTTGCTTCAGTGTCTGTGAACATACGCTCGCCCCTCCCCACGGGACTGAATGTGCCTCCAAGGTGATGACGATTTCTTATTCAAATCTGTGTCACCGACACTTTGCATAGTGCCTAGGACAGAGTAGATGCTCAGTAAATACTTGTCAAGTGATTTCTTTAGAAATTTTGCTGGAAAAGATAGTATCTAACTACAGATTTTATGTCTGAAATATTTCAGTGTATATTTTAATTCTTATACATAGGAAAGCATGACTGGTAAGTTTGTTATCAAATATGTATCTTTTGTTAAATATGATAGTTTAGCATTGGAAATATAACCCCTAGCTTACAGCACAATTGTTTTATAATTATGGGAAATTGAAAATCAGCCATATGCAGAAAATTGGATAATAGTCAATTATGAAAATGATCGTATATCTACCCAATAGAAATACATTTGGAGTGATGGTTCTGAAGGCCACTTAGAGATGCTTAAAATAGTTATTTTTTTTTTTTTTTTAGCAAACTGGACGTGCGCTCTAACATGTGATAATACAATAATCCTATGACTTTGTCTATATCACAATTTTTCTGATTGGTGGATTACCAATAGAATGAGAAGCACAGTCCCTTTTTCCAGTGAGATGGATTTATTTATAGATCAAAATGAATTATATTCTGACAATCCATAAACTCAATAGTTCAAGGTATTTTAAATTCTGACTTCTAGGAACACATTTCTTCTTAGTAGGGATTAAATAACACTTGCTTATTTTTTCAGAGAGTATAAAAGGAAAGGAAACCAATGTTTTTGAATACTCTAATGTGACAAGCATTTTGTTTATTTTGTTTTTACAGCGTTTGATTATACTTGATTCCTTTTTCTTCTTCATTGGGACATGACAAGAGGACAATGAGCAAAGCCACCTCCCCATGGTGCCACTGCAGAACGACCCACTAAGGCTTTCGAATCCAGCCCTAGTCATGGGCAAAAGCACCCCCATCTGTTTATGGGCGACTCAGAGTGGCTCAGAAATCACACCTACGACACTTTGCAATTGAATCGGATCCACACACGAAAGTGAGAAGGACGCCCAGTTCCTTTGCAGACAGAATTGAAACCCAAAATGATCTTGACAAATTGAAGTAACAACAAATGCTGGGCAGGAAGGCAGTCAAGAAAGAAAAATAAACACCTAACACAAATTCAGGACGGGGAAGGGTGGTTGCCGCAGAGGCCGAGAGGTGCCATTTCTGAATCGTGAACTGAGCGTGAGTCAGCAGCCCACTGCTGTTATTTTAAAAACCGGCAAGATAGAGGAATGCTCTGACCAGAGCACAAAATGCAAGAACCGTGAAGCGATTGTCCCACCGGGCATTGGTCAGGCACTTACTAGAGTACTTTACTCAGTTGAGGTCCAGAAACTAAAGAAGAATACAAAAACTTGGAAAGGATGAAAGAAAAGCAACAGAAAAAAATGAAAAGTTCAAATAAAAGGGTCTATAAAGAATTGGAAATCGCAGAGAAGAGCCTGCACAGAGTGACTTTCCTGAATGTTCAGATAATGACACATTTTTCCCATAAACTTTGGAGGAGTTATGGAGGAGATTTTGCCATCTTCTCTTGGGCCCTTTGCAGCCTTTTAACGACAATGCATTAAAACGCCCTTCAGGTTGGCAGTGATAGGAAGAAAAAGAAATATTAGATGCTGACTCTGTTTCAGTTTCTTAATTTTAAAAACCTGGTATAACCACCTGCGCAACGTGTATTACTGGTACCTCAAACTGAAAATAAATTTCCTCTGTCAAAATCTGTTTTTGGTCAGATCCCCTTATTTTCCTTAGTGGAGGTGGCCTTAGTCAGTCTTGGGTGAAAGAATGAGGATATTCTTTCACAATAAAAATAAAACAAGAAGTGTCAAAGTGAAAAATGTCGGAGATATCAACTGTCAAGCCTAGTACTTAAGCAAATCGGACATTTCATACTCAATAATCCTATACCAAAAAGGAAGACCATCTCTCACTTCTCCAAGTGAGAAAGAAATAGTTGTAACTTGTATCATTATCTTCAAGTGTCTTGGGTCTAAAAAAGTTTAACTCACGCTTAATGAAAGAGTACCCGGGTCCTAGTCACAGAGCCTGACAATAGAGAAGACCTTTTTCTTTTTGTCTACCCCCACCAAGAGGCTCCCAGTGATGCTATCCCTTTGAAATAGTTCAAGAGTCCTCATCTTCACCCGGGAAGGGCCAGAGAAACAGTGCAGATGACATATTATTATTATCTAAAGTTATTTTAAGTAGATAATAAAAGGATTTCAATGAAAATCCTTTCTATCTGACTCTAACGAGATATAATTATAATGTATTTATTAATAGGGGACTGGCTAGGAGGGGGGAGTTTCACCTAATATCTGTCACAAAGTACCCTAAATCTGCAACACCTAGTGCGTAAGTGAACATTTCACACACAAATCTATGGGAAAATGCTTATTTTAGTCTATTTGTTTTCTGTGGATTATGCAGAAACATACTTCTTGCTAAATTCAGAGCCTTTTCTGTAACAGACACGAGAATGAGCAAAGAGGCAGTCCACCTGGCTAACAGTCAATCACTTTTGATGCAATCCATGTATTTCCCCATACTAAGTATACCAACGTTTTTATTTCTCATGTTCCATTTTAAGATCACAAGAAAACTAGGAGGAATGGAAACAATAAGCGAACGGTACTTGGTGTGGGAGAAACTTTGTTTCATTTGTTTTAGAAACTAGTTTTATTGCTCCGAGCTGTTCCAATTGAAGCATAATGTTTGCAACAGAGCCTCGACGGGCGCGCAGGAAGGAGCAGGGGCTGCTCTGGCAACTCCACCCGGCTCTGCTGACACCCGGGTTTTGCCAGGAGGAAGCGAGAGAAGCATTTTGAGGCAGAGACTCTGAAGGGGATGAGAGATGAAGACGATGGAAGACGGCGTTGGCTTTTATTCTCTCAACTTCCCAGCCAGGCTGAGAGGCAGGCTTTTGAGCCTGTGGAAGAATTTCAGAACAAGAAGCCGCAGGAATTGTGCAGAGGAACAGTGAAACCCTGAGCGGACGTGCTCGGGCCTGAGGGGCCGCAGAGTTAGGGAAAGGCCACCGTCCGCCCCCCAGAGACGTCACACGACGGATGCCCGCGCCCAGGTGCCGTCGACAGAGCCCGGCTGTGGGAAAGACCTTTCAGGGACCAGGCAGAGGTGGCAGGGACAAGAATGACAGAGTCCTAAACAAGGATGCTGCAACTGGAAACATCTCCCTGAATACCTGGGGGAGGTTTTAGGAGGGGTCCGCATTCCCATGGAGCAGAGCTGGCATTAGAACAGAGGAAATGCGTCCACGAAGGCCAAAGTGGCCTCGTTTATACGCCAAAGTTGGAGACACCTGGAGCTTTCAGGTTCCACTTATAAGGAGCTATAAGCCGAGACGCTTGCACCCAGGTAAGCACAAGCGCTTCAACACCTCTACGACACGCACACGCCTCTCTCTTCTTCCTGAGAACACCTGCCCTGCCGGCGACCGCGGTTAAACATTAGCCGGTCTGTGACACTGACCCTTGGGTCTCCTTTCATTTTCCCGGCTCAGCAGAGTCTTCCACGGTTCTCCTTCCCTCGGGGACCCGCACATCCGTGACGCCCTTCAGGGCTCTCCCCTTCCGCGGTCTGTCCTGTCACCTGAGACAACGGCCGCGGCCCTTCCTCCTCCACTCGTTGTTTTACTTTGAAATGACCACAAAAAGTTATTGAAATGAATATTTATGGAGTGCGGAGGCTATGTAATGCCGTGCAGTTTGGTGAGATAAATTATCCTCTGCCCGCAGGGAGATTAAATCTTGTACAGTGAATAGGATATTACGTAAGTAACTAGAACGTAAGATGCAACGTGACGAGCAGGTTAAAGAGATACTCAGCATAAGCGCATTCAGAAGGACAAAAAGAGTAACCACAACAGGAACATTCAGCACTTAGGGGCACTTAATTAACGTCAAATGCTATTGTTCCTGCTTTATGTTGCCACCTCATTTAATCCTCACAATAACCCACTGAGATAGTTATGATTATTTCCTTTTTTTTTTTTTAGATGAATACCCAGAGATTAACTAACATGTCCAAGGTCACAAACTAGGAAATGTCAGGAGACCAGAACAAGAAGAATTCGCTACACCAAAGAAAACCCATAAGCTTTGAAGTCAAATTAGACCCAATAAAGGGTCAATTCCATTAATCTCTAAAATTGTAATACTGAGAATTTTTAAAAGTCTTCTTTGATTTTCACTTTTCACAGAAATAAACATAAAATTTCTCAAATACAACTGTCCAAGATTGAATACAGTTTCTTATTCAATTTTATTTTTCCATGCTTTCATCATGACTTCTGCAGTGGTATTGTTTTGACTTTCTTTCTTTATAATCAGAAGTATTTCAGACAATGGGGAAAGCAGACTTTTATAGGCCAGCCTGGAAATCTAATAATCAGATTTCTGAAAACCAACTTATGAATGAACGTTTGAAACACCATCTCCTGTAAACGGAGAGCACATACACAGATGTGTGTTCATCAGCGTGTGCCGGGTCCTGGAGGGTACAGAGATGGCTTCAGCAGAGGCC
Source organism: Indri indri (assembly GCA_004363605.1). Classification (NCBI taxonomy): domain Eukaryota; kingdom Metazoa; phylum Chordata; class Mammalia; order Primates; family Indriidae; genus Indri; species Indri indri. The sequence goes on from RJWJ010000212.1 coordinate 157,887, forward strand.
GCCTCCTAGGAGCTCTCTTCCCTCACTCTCTGTGCTGGGCTAGTGGAACTGGGGAAGCAGCCAGTGGATGTTCCCACGTAGCTACCAACCACCACACCAGGTCACTCCTGAAGCCACCCCAGTCTCACCCAAAGCCAGTGGTGACTGTCGCCTGGGTACCTCTGATGCTTATTCAAAGCCCAAGGGCTCTCTAGCCAGGAGGTGACGGATCCTGCCAGGTCTGAGTCCTTCCCTTTGGGGCAGCATGTTTCCTCCTGGCCCAGATGGGTCTAGAAATGCCATTCAGGAACTAAGCCCTAGAATCTGCTCGATACTTTATTTTACTGTGGCTGAGCTGGTACCCAAGCTGCAAAACTAAGTCCTGTGAGCTCTTCCCTTTCCTTCCCTCAAGCGGAAGCAGTCTCTCTCTGAGCCACGCTGCCTGCAGTTGGGGGAGGGGGACACAGGCACTGGCTTGGCCAGGATGCTACGGTGCCTCTTTGTGGCCCAGTACTGGAAGATGTCGTCACTGTTAGTCTGTTACATCTCAAAGCAATGCCTTCTTTATCCAGAATTTCCACACTGTCCTGGCTGCTGGCACGGGTCCTGCGTGGCTCGTCCTCCTTGGACTTTCTAACTGGGTTTTATAGTCTTGTCTCATCTTCCTGGGCCTGTCTTTACACATCCTCTAAGATAATGTTAGAATATTTGGATTTAAGAAGAAGAGATGGCGGTAGAAGAAAATGTAGCTTTGAGTAGAGGACGGAGTATTTCAAACACTAAGTGGATAAATACATTTAAAACCTTTGTTTCGACTTGTTTTCCATTGTATTTATTTACTGTTACAAATCCTTTGCTGGAGGAATCTTAAACACAAACACATCTGAAGCAAAGATATGTGCAGGCCTTATCCAAATCTGTGCAATAAGCTCTAGCCCCAAAATCAGCCAATTTCCCTAAGTTTGGCAGGTTTCAAAACTGATGTTTATGATAGGACCCGGTGGAATTGCAAATTCTGCCGTATTTGACAGGTTTATCACTCAGGTCCCATGCAAATCAACCTCCCCCGACACCAGGGTTGACAGAAACCCATTCTGATGACCACAGGAAGTCAGACGAAATTTAGGCGGAGCAGCTTGCCAACACGGTCATACCTGCAACCTGGAAGCACCATCTGTCACATGTCAAACTCAACGTGGGTGATGCTTTCGGTTAGCCACATTTTATTACGCTGTTGCCGAATCAAAAGCTATTACTTTTTAACTTGCTGGATCCTTCATATACCACAGTTTATAGCAGAGAAATATTCAGCTGACCACTACTCAGGGAAGAGAGGCACCAAACATAAAATTATAAGTGTTGAAGAGGGATAGTGTGAAATCTCAGCATTGTTTTAATCCTAATTACACTTATGAGTTATAGATGGTTTCAAAATCAGCGAGAGCTTTATTTGTGGTATTTAGAGCTTGCTTAGGACAGAAACAATATCTGATTAAAATTGAATTTGTAAAGCTCAACCTCATAAGCTTATGCTATGGTAAACCACAGACCAGAGAAATTCTGTGAAATTAAGTCTCCTTATGTCTTTCGGGGCCGAGCACGGGGCCGGGGCCCAGCTGGGGCACTGCGAGGGAGGGACATGCTCGCTGGTGATACCGTCCCCATAGCGACCATCGCTAGGGAGCCATTGCTTCATCCATCAGGGTCAGCAAAAGATCTGATCAGTGGATGACACCGATTATCAACTGGGGAGAGGCTGATCGTAAAAGAAGATTATTTCTAAAAAGATGAGGAAATTTCTTTAGACCCTTAACAAACTGGTAGAATTAAGGTGTTCGAAGCCCTCCCTCCCTATTAAACCCTACATTGCTTCCAACACAAACTTGGGTTTCCCCGACACTGCTCATGGCCGTGGACCCCCCATCTCTCCCCATTAGGGCTACACTTACCGCAGTCTGCGGGGTGAAGTCCGTTTCCTCTGTTAAATTCCCGGCGTCCTGCGGGCAAAGAACAAGACCTGTTACCTTTAACCGCCCCACCACGGTGCCCAGCAAGTCCTAGGAGATGCTGGGATGGAGCTGACGTCTGCCCTGTGGGTTTCTCCCGGTCGCGGCCCGCCAGGTGGCAGCAGCAGCAGAGGATTTGAGCAGCATCCTGGCCCCGGCTCATCCATACAGGGGCTGCTGCCTTTCCCTGCTCACCTTCCTCCTCGCCTGAGCCACGAGCCCCAACGTTAACTCGCAGCGGTGTGCGTGCTGACAATTTATGACTCTCTCCGATTTGCAGCTCTCTGCATCATTTTCTGAAAAATGGAAGTGGAAATTTGGAAATTTAATACTCCCCATTCCCCCTTCCCACAAACACACACATTTTCAAACACGTGGCATCATTGCTGTTAACATGTAGATCACACACGTGATGAGGAAGGCATGTTCTTGGGTGGGGGAGGGTTGGAGCATACTGCTCCCCATCTGGGGAGGCTTCGGCTAGAAAGAAACCCTCGGCCTTTCTTTTACCCGTACTTGCCTCTCCCTATGAGAGAAGCATCCATTGGTCTGACTGGTGGATGTCACTGAGCAAGTTCACCTGGGCCTTTTCCTCTCTCTCCCTCTCTCCCCTCTGTCAACCCCAGGGCCCTGGCCATCCGGTCTGCCCCAGACCACGTGGCAAACATCTAACCCATGAGGGAGGTGGCAGTTATCACACCGTGGCTTGTGCCAGATGAGCGTGAGTACCTAATGGTGGCAAAGTATTGAGAAAGTGATTGTGATTGCAAATCTAAGTGGCCCTCTTCAGACCAGATTTTGATTAATGATAAAGGGGGCATTTTGATCTCCTTCTATCTGATTTCTTAATCTATCCTTATAAAGGAGAAGAGGGTGTTTTATTTGAGGTCCCGCAAACCCCCCAACAAATGGTATCCAAAACGGCCTCGCATTTTAAAACTCAGTTAAGAAAATAAATTTACTTTCATTTTTTAGTACCTAAGTATTTTCCAGTTTTACCGCCAACATTTAAACTAATATCCTTTAAGATTTCTTACTTCCAATCTATAACCGCTTCGTCAAATGCTGACATTAAATAATATTAAAAAATAAGTCCCAAAAGATTATTCTTTTCCACTGCAAATCACTGGCATTGAAATCTGTGGACATAGCAACTCCAGTCTCCACAACAAAATGCCTGTGTGGGCCTGACGTCCGATGGGCCCCCCAGGGAAGTTTTCATTCCTTCCACAAGTGGTCTTTTCTGTCACCGTCTAGCTGACCACTGGAAACGAGGCACAGCGATTTACCCCACTGAATAACACGCTCAGAAGCATTTTGCTTTCTTGACTAACCAACTCGCAGAGGTTTGTACTTGCTGTATTTTTTAATGAGGACTTAAGCAACTGGTTATTTTAAAGCCCTCGAGTGGTCTTTAATATTTTTGAAATAAACCTTGACATTTTTAGTCGCTAATAAGTTACAGCTGAAAGCATATTTCAGAAGAGTTAATAAGACAGGCCAAGGATGTATACATTTTATTTTTTATTTATTTATTTTTTTTGAGACAGAGTCTCACCCTTTTGCCCAGGCTAGAGTGAGTGCTGTGGCGTCAGCCTAGCTCACAGCAACCTCAAACTCCTGGGCTCAAGCAATCCTTCTGCTTCAGACTCCCGAGTCTGACTATAGGCATGGGACTATAGGCATGTACCACCATGCCCGGCTAATTTTTTCTATGTATGTATTTTTAGTTGTCCAGATCATTTCTTTCTATTTTTTAGTAGAGATGGGGTCTCGCTCTTGCTCAGGCTGGTCTTGAACTCCTGAGCTCAAACAAGCCACCCGCCTCGGCCTCCCAGAGTGCTAGGATTACAGGTGTGAGCCACCGCACCCAGCCTAAACAATAAACATATTTTTAAGCAAATACAGTATGATGCTATGACAGGCAGTGCCAAAGCTGGGGGAGATGGGCTACAGTACTAAAGAAGGTCGTCGGAGTGGGCTTCATCTGGAAAGTGACTTAGGCAAAGACTTGAAGGAGATGAAAGTGTCACCCAAGCGGATATTTAGGAGAAGACTATTCCAGTTAAAGGAATACTTGAAGCAAAGATCTGAAAGTGAGAGAGTCCCTGGAATGTGGGAGGAACAGCAAGGAGCACACAGCGACTGCAGGAGACTGAACATGGGAGGAGATAACGGCTGGGAAGCCAGAGAAGAAACGTGAGATCCTGGCCTTGCGTCCACTGTCCTGACTCCAGCTTCTGCCCTGAGCGAGATGGGGGCTATCTCAGGAGCTTGGGCAGAAGAGCACCATGACATGGTTCAGGGTTTTAAGAGGCTTACTCTGGCTGATTTATTGACAGTCGACTCTAAGAGGACAAGAATAGAAGGAGACCTGAGCGGGGATTCTAGAAACTCAGCAGAGGTGGTAAGACCTGGGCAGATTCTGGGTGTGTTTTTAGGTTAGAGCTAACAGGGTTTCCTGAAAGATTGGTTAGGGGATGTGGAAGAACAGAAGTCATCAAAGACATTTTTCTGGTTGTCGTGAGCAACTGTAAGGATGGAGTTGCCTGGACTGAGATTAGTGAGACAGAATTGGGGACAGGTTAGGAAGATCAGGAGTTTAGTGTTGGACATGTTGAGTCTGAGAGGTATTCAACGTCCAAATGGAGATATTACATTGCTGGGTATGTTGAATGTGAAGTCTTGACGACACGGGGTCCTGGAGGTGTGAGGCATTAACCTACAGATGTTATGGCTGTGAGTGTAGATAAAGGAGAGAAAAAAAGAAGAAAGAGCATAACATTCTAAAATTAAGAAGTCAGGAAGAAGACGATCCTGCCAAGAAGACTCAGAAGAAGCCACCAGCAAAATAGAAAGAAAACAAAGAATGTGGGACCCTGGAAACCAAGCGGAGGAAGTTTATTAAGGAACAAGGAGTGATCGGATGGGTCAAACGATGCTCGCAGGTCAAGTAAGATGAGGATGGAGAATTGACCCTCGGATTCAAGATCACGGAGGTCATTGGTGACCTGAAGAAGAGCACTTTATTTTGGACTCATGAGGGAAAAGCTTGATCGGATTGGATTAAAGGAGAAAGGAAGAATAAGTACAGATGGGAAGTGCAGACAACGCTTTTGATCCAAAGAGGAACCAGGAAATGGGATGACAGACGAAGTCAAAAACAAGTCAAGAGAAATATTTTTTAAGGTAAAATAAAAAATTATATATTTGTATGTTCATAAGACTAACTCAACAGAGAGGGAAAACCTGATGATAAGGAAGGGAGAAGGGAACATGGCTAGAAAAATGGCCTTGCGTAGACCAGAGGGTACAGGAGCTGAAGGGTGAAAAATACAGGCTGTTGATGGATCTGGATTTTCATGGAGGCGGTAGAGGGGAAGGGTCCATGAGCTGAGGACTCGGGGGGCACAGGAATGGAATGGGAATGTGCACGGCCTGTGTGGAGTTCCTCTCCATTTTTCAGCTCTCCTCTTGTAAGTATAAATACTCCATTCTAAATTTAGTGTTCAGCAATTGATTGCTCAAAGCAGAGATTATGCAATATTTTCCATTCTACTCTTTGCTCTAATTACCCAAAGCGAGATTAGATCTAAAAAGAGTAAAACTCAAAATCCATATCAATTTAGACATTTTCAGAAGATCATTGCAATTGAAGTCGGGTAACGATAAGAGGCTATTCACAAAATACATTTAAGAATTTTCTGAGGATTTTCCTTCCCTCTCTCAAATACATTTTCCATTGCCATGACATTTGCAAATTTCGCATCTGAGGATATATAGTTCTATGAATGTGCAACTCAAAATTATAGTTTTAAAAAAGAACAAACTAATTAGGTAGACATTCGAGACGTTTGGCATAGCTAAAAGAGACGCAAGTTCCACTTATTAATTATAAAAAACAAATGTGTTCATAATGACGGAGTTTATAGCAGTGAAGCACATTTCTTCTCATGAACATCAGAGAAGTGTTTGCAAACACGAATTTAAACACCTCCAGTGCACGTGAAATAAAGGATTAGCTGAAGACTTCCTGATCCAATGAAATACTATGTGGCCTTAAAAGGATAGCTGTATTCTTTCACTTGAAAAGATTTCCAGTATTTCCTCGGTGAAAAAAGCATGTTACCGTAACATGTATATTCTATTAGTATCAATATGAAATTAGAGAAAAAGATGACACTTCTAGAAGAATATTCAACAAAATATAAATAGTCCCTTCACAGTGGTGGGAATTACACTGATTATCTTATTTCTTGCCTTTTTCTGTGTTGTTTAAATTATCTCCAATGTTATCTTTATAATCAGGAAAAATACAATAAAGCCATTATTATTTTGAATGATTAAAGAGGCAACAATCAAGAACATAACAAATTTATCACACAGTTATGTAATATAATGAATAGTTTCAACTCTTATCACAGCACCAGACTTAGAATGCTGAATGCTAACCCTAATTCTATCACTGTCTTGCTGCTGTGGCTTCAAGCAAATATGAGAATAATTTGTACGACTGTTTTCTCATTGCAAAAAAGATAATAAAGAGAGATTACACCAGGGTGTGGTGGACTAATTAATCAGTGTTTGAAAACAACTTTGGAAAAGTGATGCCAATAATTTTGAAGATCGTGTTTAAATTTATAGATAAAAGTCTGTTCTTTTCCAAGAAAAAAATTCAGAACTCCGGAGACTGTCAGCTGCAAAAGCCAAACTCTTACCCTCAGTTATGTGTCTGCAATTAGTTGCGTGTGCATAATTGAGGGCAGAATTTGGCCCATAAAATTTGGAATAATCTGGAAATTCTCAAAATCTGGAAAAAATTAAAATCTGTTTGATAAATCATGAAGTGACCCAATTCAAACAGGCTTTGATGTGTAAGGAAATAGTGTTTTCACTTACATGAGAAAGTTTAAAAAAAAAATTTTAGCCCAATCCAGAACAGACAATTCTTAAAGATAAGAGAGAAGAGAATATCGGCGCTGATCCTTCCCCAGGGTCACAAAGACCATGTCTATAAGAAGCGAGTTTGCGTCCCCTTACTATTAATGAATGCCACACACGCACGCACAGAACAGAGGAGAGAAAGAGGGGACAGAAAAGGTCTGTGTGTGAATACACTTAAACTTTCCAGAGAATTAATACCTGAGGCTTTCACGTGCATCTGCTACATTTTTAGTATCTAAAAATCCCTCTATCCTGCACATCCTACTCACTATTAGAGTGAGCTCTCTGCTAACAGACCCTTCCCAAAGTCATCTACCAATTGCAAAATCAGCCCAACGAAGTGAATTCTCTTTTCAGCTTTTGTTTCTACTTCAATTTTCTTCTCACATGTCGTCTAAAGAGGACCACCAAAGTTTTGCTTCCAACTATTTCTGAAACCACTTTCAATTTTTCATTTTAAAAAGGAAATTGGAAAAAAAAAAAAAAGCAAATCAAGATCCATACCTAGATCTTTATCATATTCTGAACTTTTTCTTTCAATGTTGCACTTTAAATCTTGACATATCCTTTTGATCCTTGCCGCCATGTCACTGAGCGAGGGGTCTTAACAGAGAAATAACGAAAACCACAACTCCTTTCCCCCATTTCTGCCTCAAAAAAAAAAAAAAAAAAAAATCTGTGCAATGTGCATAAGGGTTCATTCTTCTGGCTGTGTGCGCTGAACTATTTATCAACCCACAAAGTATGATCTGTTTCTCCTTTATGGTCCTTTCAACACAAAAAAAATACTGGCGTTGCTTCTCTCTGCCCCTCAAGAGACTCATCTGGGTTCTGACCACATGACCCACGGGATTAAACCACTTGTAAAGACGTAGAGTCCTTTGCATTTGGATCTCGAAATTTGAAAACGACCTTAAGCTATCCTCCTAAAAACATTAAAAGGAGCATTTTTGTGTGCTGTTCAGGCATCTTTACAAGTTCTTGTGAAAGAATAAAAGTGGCCGGTTTGCATTTTATATGTTCATTATTTCTAAATAGCCTTGCCTATCGCCATAGATATGGTCATAAAATCAGAAGAGAAAAGCTAAGTTTTTTCTACTTGGCCTTTGCTTCTTGGGTCTGTGCACCAAAGGCAAGGTATCTCACAATTAAATATTAATATGATCGCCTTATTTAAATAATCGAAATTAATGTAACTGATCCGGCTTAGGCAGCTCTGGGGCTGCCCGTCTCCCCCCACTCAGTAAACCATAAAACCTACACTTCAACTTAAATTTTTCAAGAGGCAGGTCCAAACATTCTTTGTGTCAAACTTCCCAATTTAGAAATCACTCCTAATTCCCCTCTGACCTCTTTGAAGTCAACTCCCAGTTTCACAGTGTATTAGTTTGCTAGGGTTGCCATAACAAAATACCACAGGCTTAGAAAGCAGATTTATTTTCTCAGAGTGCTAGCAGCTACAAGTCCAAGGGCAAGGTGCTGGCCAGGAGGTTTCTCGAGTCCTCCCTCCTGAGCTGTTCTTTGGCCGCCTCTGCACGCGATTGGTCCCCCTGTGCACAAGTCCCTGGTAGAGTGGCCGCTCCTTATCCGTGGGGGTTGTGTTCCAAGACCCCCAGGGGATGCTTGAAACCGCGGATAGCGCCAAATCCTATAGGTACTACATCTTTTCCTCCACACACATACCTACAATAAAGTTTGATTTGTAAATGAGGCACAGCACTCTTGCACGATGGGGCCATTATCGAGGAAAATAAGGGTTACCTGGACACAGCACTGAGACAGGGGGACAGTGGGCCTGACAGCCAAGACAGCTACTAAGTGCAGTAACTAACAGGTGCAGCGGAGCGAATGCAGGTGGATACAGTGGACAAAGGGGTGACGCACCCCGGACAGGACGGAGGTGGGTGGCTCGAGATTTCATCACATTAGTCGGGGGAGTGCCCAATTTAAAACTTAAAGTTGTTTATTTCTGAGATTTTTTCCATTTAATATTTTTGGGCTGCAGTTGACCAAGTAACTAAAACCACGGAAAAGGAAACCGTGGACAGGGGAAGACTAGGGTATCTCTCTCTTTTCTTATGAGGAAACCAGTCATATTGGATTAGGGCCCCACCCCAGTGGCCTCATTTTAACTTAATCATCTTCGTAAGGCTTCATCTCCAAAAACAGGTACATTCCGAGATCCTGGGGGTTGAGACTTCGACATGTGGGTTTGGGAGGGAACACAAGTCAGCCCAGACTACATAGTTTAACTTTCTTACGTTCGCATCACACATTCTAGGATTGTGGCCAGGCAAACATCCAGTCAGGTAGGCATATCTTGGGGAATTTTACATTTTAAAAGTAAGCAAGAGCTTGTATGTTATTAACTGATAGTATTTTTGAAATATTATTTTTCCATCAACATATAGACTTATCTTTAAAAGAATATAAATCAATAGTTGATAAATTAAAGAATCATGGACTAATGAGTGAAATAATAAGTTGAGTAAATGAATTTGTCCCTGGCATAGCGATTTTCAGATTGCAACACCTCATCATGCCGGTGGTTGCGATGTGATTTTGCAAGTAGATGTGCTTCATATACTTCTATAAATGTAAAAGTTTATTTATTATTAATACATAGCTAATAATTTTTAATCCCAAGTAAATTTTGTCTGGGATAAAAAAAAATTTTTTTAATTCTTTACCATATTAGATATGATGGATTCAGTGATTCATGGATTAAACCACTAGAAGTTCCCTAGGGATTTCTGAGTGGTCCAGCTGGCCCTCAGATGGAGGAACTCCCCGAGGTTCTGTTGTGTCCTCTCCTCTCGGTCCCTTGGCACGCATTCTCCTGATGACTCAGCCATTCCCACAGATGTACTCTCACCTTCCTACAGACGCCTCCCAAATCCGCATGTCTTCCTCCGTACCCAAACCTGCACTTCCAGCTTCCTCCTAGATTTCTCTACAGTTTTGCAGGCACCTCACATGGAAACCATCTTCTCCTAAAAATCGGATCACCATGTAAAGGTAAAGACCATGACCTTTGGATCAGAGTAACCTGGGTTCGAAGCCACAGCAGCCCACACCTGCCAGGCAGTGACCCTGCACAGGTTACTCTAGCTCTCAGAGTCTTCAATCCATCACTCGATCAATTAAAATCCACCTCCGTCCTGGGATCACCGTGCGGATTACATGAGATGATAAATTAAAACTCACGTGCTCAATAGATTAGTGTGCCGCAAAACTAAGAAAATGAAGGAAGGAAAGACGGGGGAAAAAATCAGGCAGGAAGAAAAGGGAAAGGAAATGAATGATTAAAAAGGAAAAAGAAAAGAGGGAAAGTAAAAATACTAGAGCTAGATAGAGATAGAAACCTGTAGATCTATTCTTTAACTTGATTAAGGAAAATGTCATCCTCCCAATTCCTGTGGTTTAAAAAGCTGTCAAACTCTGCTTCTCTCTCTCCCTCACCTTCCACGCCCAGTCTGCAGCCAAATTCTGTTGATTCTACCTCCAAGAAGCATCCCCGGCACACCTCCTCCTCTCTGTGCTGACCGCTCAACTCACACCTGCGGGCTCTTCAGCTAGCTCCTAGCCGCTCTGATTTTTCTATTTTTCTCCCCTCAAACATTCCCTCTCGATTCTTATCCCCGTCCCCAGGCTTTCCTTCCCACTACTCCTGTTTTGTCTTTTTAATATCCATTATAACTACATGGACTGAAACTCTTCCACGATTCTTTCTTGCATAGACTATCAACAAACTTAGATTTATTCCCACCTTACCTATTTTTTTTTCCATTAAAGCTTCTAAAGGCATCCTAATCTCCAGCCATGAAAGACTTATCACTCACGAACCCATACTGCAGAAGTAGGCCTCACCCCTGCATCCGCAGCACCTCCCTCCTTATAGGCACCCGCCCAAACTCTACCCATGGCTCTGATACGCGAACGACCCTTCATCCCAGCTCAGTGTTCTCCTCCATCTGCTGAATGGACTGAGAAGAGACACAGTGATGGGTCAGCTACTCGTTTAGTCAAACCATGTTCATACATTATTGGTCAGCAATATTGGGCTGGAGAACGCAGCTTGATACGAGAACTGGGCTTTTTTTTTAAATCTCTTCTTCCACATCTACAGATCTGGACTGTTCCTCCAAAGGACAGTCTGTTCTGCAGTGCAGAAATAGCCAGAATCCCTTCATACTCCTCAGGCTCCTCAGGCTGGAACCCCAGAGATACGGACCTTCAGAGATGGCCCTGGAAGGCAGGTCCTGGGTCTCCACCCCGGAACCATGGTCATTGACCCCATGGAGGAACCCGGAGAAAAACGTGCACCTCCTCGAGGCGAGCAGGCCGCAAAGAGGAAAGCAGGGAGGTGTACATAAGCCAAGCAAGTGCAAAGACCTTCCTCTCAATTTCACCGATTAAGTCGGTCTTCTTGAGGGCATGGAGAGAAATAAGCAAGCAGAAGAAAGGGTGAAAGCTTCACTTTTCGATACTCATGGAAGGATCAAAATTTCTATTTCTTGACTTCAAGCAGGAGCACTAGAAGAGGGACAGTGTGGTCCTGACTATGCCCCACCTCCCAGCATTTAACTTCAAGTCATTGAAACAGGCCAGGCGCGGTGGCTCACGCCTGTAGTCCTAGTACTCTGGGAGGCCGAGGCAGGCGGATCGTTTGAGCTCATTAGTTCGAGACCAGCCTGAGCAAGAGCGAGACCCCGTCTCTACTGAAAAAAAATAGAAAGAAATTATCTGGACAACTAAAAATACATAGAAAAAATTAGCCGGGCATGGTGGCGCATGCCTGTAGTCCCAGCTACCTGGGAGGTTGAGGCAGGAGGATCCCTTGAGCCCAGGAGTTGGAGGTTGCTGTGAGCTAGGCTGATGCCATGGCACTCTAGCCCAGGCAACAGAGTGAGACTCTGTCTCAAAACAAAAACAAAAGCAGAACTGGGAAGAGATTGTGAGACATTTTGAGAGATTTTGAAATGTCTGTCCCGTGATCTCTGTGTGGTGGATGAGACTAAATTTATCTTGCAATAAAAATCAGTGCTGATTCGTACCAACTAGAAAAATACCAGACATGTTCAAAGAGGGCTTTAAGTTGAAACATGCTAGGCAGGGGAAAACAAAAAAGTACACCTGTTAAACTGAACGGGTCAGGCAGCGGATAGAAAGGGAATCCCAATATTCCTCAGGGCAAAGCAGCAAGGAAAACCATCGGGAACAATACCCTGGCTCAGCTCTCTGTCGCTGTAACAGGTAAAGCGAACACACCTGACGTGTTAACCAGCAGCTCTCAAGATGCCACTAACGAGCTCTAGTCGTCTGAGGGATGTTTCATTCCTTTAAAAGAGGAATGTCTGATAAACTTACAACTTGAATTGAAATTTTCATCTCTAGAAAAGTTGACGGAGCAATGAGAACAGAATCTTACCCGCAGGGCCCCGCTGTTTGTAAAGGGAAATCACGGCTATAAACATGTCACTTCCCAGCTCCAAAGCATTCAAAGACCAAAAGCCGTCGGCCGAATAACGACTCATAACAGAGACCCTCTGCAGTTTGGCTCATGTTCCCCTTGCAGGCTTAGCTCCCACTGTTTACTTACAAAAAACGGGATGGGAAAGGTAAGGACGAGCATTTCTCTGAGGCCGTCCTGCGAGCCCCGCGCTGTGTCATGTTATTGCATTTTCCTCCTGACACTCGCGTCATGGATGATTGCAAGGGGAGACTGAGGGAGTCAATATTGAGTGCTTTGCCCAAGTATTTAAATTAGCAGAATCAATGTACTTAGAATAGCGCCTAACACATGTAAGTCCTCAATAAACATGAGCATTTATTATTGTTGGTCTAGGAGAACACAGGGAAAGAAAAAAATGAACATCTCTCTTTTAGGATGAGGAAACTGACGATCATAAATATCAAGTTGTTCTCGACAGGGACAGCAGTGTTAGGATTTTAGATGACTCACGAGTCCTTGTTCTTCTCACTATACCAACCTCTCTGCTATGATGACACTCAACTGTTCAGCTAAACTGGACTCTTTAACAGTCCCCAAAATACACCAAAAGTCTTGCAAATGTTTAACCTTTGTTCATGCTCCTGACCTCTCCTGTAATGTCCCTGCCTTCATGCCTACCTTCCGCAGGTAGAGGCTCAGCTGAGACTAACTGTTCATTCCACGCTGTCTCCAATCCGTGCGTTTTCCAACCACCGGCGCCGTCCCCCCGCCCCCGGCACCAACGCAGAGAAAGTGCGTTGGCTAGTGTGATCTTGGCTTGTTTACTTTTTTCTGCATCGTGACCCTGTTATTTCTGAGCTTTTAAGGGTAGAGGACAGACTCATATATATATATATTTTTTTTTACTTATGTCAATATTTATTTCAATAAATATTTATTGAATCCTTACCATGTGCCAGACAATGGACATTTAGCCGAATGTAACATGTACATGGTGAGAAAAAGACACATATACTGGCAAGGACTTATTAAATATCAGATGACCAACTACATCCTATAAATACAGCTTTACGGAAGTCACATCCCTAAAAATGTGTATTTTAGATTTTTTTATTTGCATTTTCACTCCAGTAGCTCAACTGATAACTCGATAGTGTTTCTAGCACAACCCCATACCTGCCCCTGTACATTTTGGGGTTCTACTTTCGCGTGTAATACTTAGGTCTTATTTTTTCTTACCCTTCAGATTCTTCCACATTCCTCTCTCACAGTAACATTTCTTGGGGGAAAACACAAAGACGTCTCAATCCTGGAGCTTTGCAAAGTAATTTTTTCTAGGCTTGATGATAAACTGCTCATACGGAACCCAGCGAGTGCTTTTGAACTCGCCTGGGCAGCACTGCCTCCTCAGAGACCGAGAGATCGAGCTGTAAATTCCTCTTGGCGTTCTGTTCTCACGCGCTGATCAGCCTCCCACACCCTCGAAGCCAAGCGATGCTTGACTCGGATGCTGACTTTGCTGTTTTGTTAATGCTTTGGTTTGCATTACCTTGGGTTTTATCACACGATCAAGCCTTTGTCGAATAACTCACAGTCTTTTCTCTATTAACACTGTGACAATTAGACTCACCCCCTCGCCACAGACTACTTCGGGATGTTATGTGAATTTGGTTGCTTTCTGTGGATCCTTAAAGCGCTTCTTTTCAAAAGGAAATCGGGGCTGGGCATGGTGGCTCACGCCTGTAATACCAGCACTCTGGGAGGCCAAGGCAGGTGGATCCCTGAAGGTCAGGAGTTCAAGACCAGCCTGAGGAAGAGCGAGACCCCATCTCTACTAAAAAATAGAAAGAAATTAGCTGGACAACTAAAAATATATAGAAAAAATTATCCGGGCATGGTGGCGCATGCCTGTAGTCCCAGCTACTCAGGAGGCTGAGGCAGGAGGATCGCTTGAGCCCAGGAGTTTGAAGTTGCTGGGAGCTAAGCTAATGCCACAGCACTCACTCTAGCCAGGGAAACAGAGTGAGACTCTGTCTCAATAAAAAAAAAAAAAAAAAAAGGAAATTGGTTACCCATTTAACGGAGAGTATTCAATGTCAATAGAGCCATTTGGCTTTATTTTGCGAGTACTTTAAGCAGATTACTTTTAAAAACTAGACATTTCTAATACCATCCAAATAACTTGCTGAAACTTCCCTTTGAAAGTGTGATCCAGGGTTTTGCAGTCACCCTGCCATAGTTCAAAGTTGAGATAAGAGTTTCTCCTACCAATGAGCAAAGTCAAGGCCCAGCTAGGTCCCTGCAGCCTTCCTCTTCTGAGTCCCAGTGTGGGAATCTGCAGACAGTATTAGACTGAGACACGAGGAAGCCTTCAGTAGGCTGCTTTGGCACCTTAAAAATCGTATTCCTCAGTTATTCTACATCCAAACTCTCCAAAGGCTCCCGTTGCCATCAGGATGAAACTCAATCTACCTGCAATGCCTGAAGACCCTACACCTTCGCCTTTGTTGCTGCTGAACCCCAGTCCTGCACACCTTCTTTCTGTTCCTTGTCTCTGCCAAGCTCGCTCCTATGTCCAGTCCACTGAACTTGTATTCTCTTGTTCTGGAATGTTCTTCCTTGAGATCCTCATGTGGCTACCCGCTTCTCATCCCTTAGGTCTTGGTTCCAAAGTGCCTTGGAGAAGCCCTTGCGGGCACCATGTTGCTAAATACACCCTGTTTCCGCTGCCACGCCCCTCCCCCACTCACTCTTCCCCCTATCGCCTCTATTTCATAGCACACGTCAATACCTGAAATATTACTTGTTTTATTTATCATCTGCCTCCCTCTGCTAGAATGTAGGCGCCACAAAAACAAGGACATTTTCTCGTCATCTGTAGCTGTATTTCAAGCACTCAGAGCGGTGCCTGCCAAGGTAGATGCTAACTAAATCTTTGGTGAGACAATACATATTTATTTACAAGAGAGATTGAGCATTGCCTGTGGTTAGATCAAGAAGGCAGGCAGTTAGCAGCAGGTGTGTCCCTCCTGACCTGTGTGAGCAGCGCTTGCTCGGGACAGCCTCAGCCCTGTGGTCCACCTGCGTCTTCTCCCTGCTCCCTCTTGCAAAATGGTTTGGTGTTAAGTGATCCATGGAGGGGTCTTCCCTTCACTTACCCACATGGTTTCTTAATTTTTTTTCCTTTCCAATAACTTACAGTACTATTCCTAAAAGGACTTCTGGTATATAACATTCTCCGCACTAATATATTTCCATTGATGTTTTCAGATCTCACAGAGACTGTCTTGATGGCTGGATTTCCCCCTAGTTTGGAAGACCTTTAATATAGCACATGGTGACACAGTAATTTGATCCTCTTCCTATAGTTCAAAGGATGCTCATTCATTCACTCATTCATTCTGCTTGTACTTATGGAGCAGGAGGTACTATGTTCCAGACACTGTTCTAGATACTGGTGATAAAGTAGTCCAAAAATGTTTAGAGGACGAAAAACATTTGCTTTCATGTAACTCACATTCTAGTAGAAGTGATGAGACAATAAGCAAAACAATTTGGGGTGAATTACATAATACGCTCGATGTAGTAAGTGCTACCGAGAAAAATGGAACAGAATATAGGGATAGGAAATGCATCAGGGGAGAGGGTTATAATTTTCACAAGACGGTTACAGAAGCCCTTGCTGCGAAGGGGAAATTTTAGTAAATACTCGAAAGAGATGAGGGAGGGAGTCATGTGAGGATCTGGAGAAAGAGTTTCTAGGCGGGAGCCAAGATGAATGTAAAGGAACAGCAAACAGGCTGATACGGCTGCAGCAAAGTGAGGAGGTCGTGGGGGACGGGGAGGCGGGCGTAGGACAGAGAGAGAGAGAGAGAGGGAGAGAGAGAGAGATGGGAGAAGAGCAGATCACAGGACTGCAGGGACCACAGTTGCAGGGACTACAGCTCTTACCCTAACAGGGATGGGAACCCTTCAGAAGGTTTTGAGCCAAAGAGTGCCTTGATCAATCTCATGTTTTAACAGGATCGCTCTGATTGCTGGTTAATAATAGACTGTAGGAGAGTAACAGCAGGAAGAGGACAGGCCAAGAAGTTAGCGCAATAATGAAGGAAACAGCTGGTGGACCTTCGATGATGCTGGTAATATATGGTGGCAGGGAGTGCTTGGACTCTGGATAACTGATGTTTGTTAACGCACCATTCAACTCTCATGAAAAAGAGATGCGATGCAGCATAGTGGGTGAGAGCACAACCTCTAATGTCACATGGTTTCAGGTCCAGATTTGAATCTGACACCTCCATGATGCTTGAGTTTCACAAGTTATTGGTCTTCCCTAAATCTCAGACATGTTCTTCTGTTAAACAGGACATAATAGGAGTGTATTAGTTAAAGCCATGCTAGATATTCTAAAAAACAGACCCAAAACTTCAAAATGGCTCTAACATGAGAAACATCTATTTCTAATTCATGTAAAGTCTGATGAGGGAACTTCTGACCTCTGGGTGGCTCCCATAAGAAATGATTCGGAAGCCCAAGCTGCTTCCAACTTACGGCTCTACCATTTTTCAACGCTTAGTTCTGAAGTCTCCCTGGGCACAGACTTCCAACTAGCAGATTGGAGCACAACAGGAGGCTCGTGTGCGGAAAGCTTTTCCTGGGCTGGGTCTGGAAGCAGCACGATCGTGCCGGCCCCCACTCTCCTGACCAGTGAACTCGATGCTAGTCTCACGGTCACCCCAACCGCAAGGGAGGCTGGGACCCACATTTGTTTATTCATTTGTCAGTTGATGAGCGTTGGAACTGTTTCCGGTATTTGGCTATTACGACTCATTTTCAGCAGGGCTACCCATCCTTGCAGTCGCATTTACAGTAACAGACCCTACCGCGAGCTGGACTTGTGCCTTGCTTCTCTCTTCTGAGCTGCCCGACCCTAGAGAATAACTCACACTGGCTGGTTGTAAGAGACTAAAGTGGTATTTGACACAATCGAAGCTGCGCAAACGTAAATCCCTTCTCCCTGGCACTCACTCCACGGTCTCCCATCCTTCCCTGGAATAAACTCAGAATCGCTTAGCAGCACCCCACAATCGGAGCTTATATTCCGTTGGGTCCTTTCACCAAGATTGTAACTAAAATAAAGTTGCCTTCAACATGTAGTTTGGGAGAAGCCATTTTCGCTCCCTCAGTCTTTTCCTCCTGGACCATAAAATAGAGCTTCAGATCTCGCAGAAGTGTTGGTTAGAAGCGTCTGTATCTCATTAGTTTCTTTCCACAGGAGGAGCAGCGAGTTACCTGCTCGCCATGTTGAAGAATCCGATAGCTGCTGATCCACATTTCTCCCGTGGTCAACACGGGAAGTCCCTGCACACAGGTGACCTCCGCCCTCCTGCGCCTTCAGTCCTGGGCTTTGGGGCTCGGTGTGGTGAGACTTTGCTGGTTGGAAGCCTTGGCATAGCTGCTTCAAAGCCTCCTTGCTCAAGTGAATCCAGATTTAACTCTGGGGGAAAAAAACATCAGGAAGTCCAAATAGACCACATTCAAGCTGCATTTCCCAACCTAACTTTCCTTTCAACAAAGCTCACGCTGCAACTTTCTGACTCCGGTGCCGAGTCCTCTATCAGCTCCCACTCTGGGGCAAAAAACGGGACCGGTTCCCTCAAGGTCAACGCATGAGGCTGTTCGTCTCTTTCCAGCAGAGCGGGGATATCTTCAGGCAGACCAGTGTTCTGGAGTCTTTTTTCCTTCCACGTGTGGAAGACTCTTCCTAGGACTAACCGCCCAGTAACATGCCATTATCGTCCTATCACGTAACACAAGTGTATCCAGCCCCTCTTAGGTTTCCCGAAAGAGTTTGTCAGCTTTCTTGCTCTGAAGCAACAATCACCGTCTGCGGCCGCCCCGCCACATCAATGGCTCGAGCGGGCCTCGCGATTGCTAAACCGTCGACCCGGCTTGGCGGTCGGAGCTGGGCAGTCATTTGGGTTTAGGGTGTTAAAACGACTGAAGTGGTCTGACTGCTTAGACTTGGAATGCCTGACTTAAACCATAATGAAGACGAAAACATCCAATTTAGCTGGGAAACAAACAAAGTTATGGAATCTTTTAGACGAGTCCACGTGTGTGCACAGACGGCGTCTCCCAGCTTCTCATTTTCTCTTCTCCCTCCCACCCCATCTCTCTCGCCCTCTCTCCTCTGTGTTTCTCTGCCTCACTGTTTGACTCTCTCTGTGTTGTTCCCTCCCTCCTTGCCTCTGTCTCCCTCTTAGAGTTATCAACTAGTCACAGTGGTGAAACATGCAATTTTTATTAGCAGCACTTTTTTTCTCATCGCACCCATTTAGAAATACTAAGAAGAAATGGATATACTTGTTTCCTCGAGGGCTGAGATGTCAGTGAGCTAGTTCCTACTGCAAAGGAAGAAAGAATCTGATCTCGGCTGAAGCAGCTGAGATACAAGAAATATCCCAGAGAATATGACAGGTCCCAGGGTATTACTAACAGAGGGCAGGCCTGCCTGTGTCCCATAATGCCATCTAAATCTTCAGAACAACTTGGAAGTTGCCCTGTTTATTTACAGCCCAATGTTACTCTCCTGGAAGCCAACTTCATCCGGCACCTCTTTTCACCTCAGAGTGCTTTTGGTGTGGAGTTTGGGCCAAGTCCCTCGGAGAGTGGTAAATCATTAACCGCGTGAAAACCCAAGCCCCAAGAGTGGTCGTTGATGCAAAGATGTGGAAACAACCCAAGTGTCCATCAATACATGAGTGGATTAATAAAATGTGGTATATGTATACCATGGAGTACCATTCAGCTTTAAGAAACAATGGTGATCTAGCACCTCTTGTATACTCCTGGATGGAGCTGGAACACATTCTACTAAGTGAAGTATCCCAAGAATGGAAAAACAAGCACCACATGTACTCACCATCAAATTGGTATTAACTGATCAACACATAAGTGTACATATAAGAATAACATCTATTGGATGTCAGGCATGGGGCGGGGGAGGGGACGGGTATTTGCATACACAAAGAGTGCAATGCGCACCACCCAAAGGATGGACATACTTGAAATTCGGACTTGGGGGTGGAGCGGGGCAAGGGCAACATACGTAACCTAAACACCTGTACCCCCATAATATGCTGAAAAAAAAAAAAAAAGAATGATCACTGAAGTAAGATAAAAGCTGAACAATTAGGAAGTAACAGGAGACACACAGAAGACGTTTCCCACCTTCTGGGCTGTAAGTTAATCTACAAGATCATGGGGTCGTCCTTTAAGTCTGAAAAATTAAAGTTCCAAGTGCCCTTCTATGTCCCCCTTAAATCTCATGTGACTGTTGCGTAAGCACAGAAGACGCCGCGAGCTGTCCCGGGAGGGGCCCCGCCTCACCAACGACACAGCAACGAGTGTTAGATAAACACATGAGCACCGCTCCAAGGCTGACACTGTTGGCCATTATTCAAGATCACAAAATCATCGTTTTGAGAACAACTCTCTAGGACTCAGCCTTTGAGATTTTGGCTCATCAAAGCCTGTTACTCTCAGTTCTACTGAAAATAACCATATTCAAGACACAACAGAGCCCTGTTTGAAAGAGAATGAGGAAACATAAAATGCTCCTTAATGTGTATAAAGGAAAAGACAAAAAGTCTTAATTAAAACACTGTGATATTTGGAAAACACTTTCTATTACACAATAGATTGCTCGGTACATCAAACGTTTTTTATGAAACATGGAACAATTTAATCATAAGATCATTAATGCATTGCAAATTGATTTTGTTTCAGTTCCTTTTGAATTCTGTTAAAATAAACTATTGTCCTGCTGTCAAGACTCACTCTGGGACGCCATATGGTTTGAATATTTCATTCTGGATTTTACTTAGACCTGAAAAACTAAATAGAGCATGAGAGATGGGAAAATTTTGTGTAATTTATTAGATTTGGACATTTCATTTTAATGCTTATTGATGTTGACCTATCGAATGTAGAAATCCATGTACAATGTTGAGAGAATATCATAGTATGGAAAATTGAACATCTTAAAGTACTCTTATAAGTGCTCAAGAATGATACTTGGCCCCAAAATTTATTCACAATCTGTGAGGATTTGATATCTATGAATATTAAAATAACTTTTGTTCATGTTGTCATCCCTAATAACTTTATTAGGAACAGTTTTATATATTTATATATTATAATGAGGCCATATAATTATCATTACAGTTTAACCCTGCATAAAAATGTTCTTTTTGTTCACCATTTAAATGTGAAAAATCATAGGGCGATGATACGTTAAGTAAAGAACTACCCTGGGACTTGCACTCCTCATTCTTTCTGCTGGACTGACCACTGGAAGTAATTTTCTTCCTGAGAAATATATCAGGGAAAGAAAACACATTGGCTGCCTAGGGTATATTCTAGAAAAGCATGCTGATAGCTGTCGGGCCAAGTAGAGCACTCACTCCCCAGCTCACTCACAGATACGGGCTGATTGTTTACACTATATACATATTTCTTCATTATTGACTTTTAATATAGAAAATGATAGAGAACAACATAACAAACACCCATGTATTCAACATATGCAATTAAAAAACGTTAAGTGTTGACTATGTTTACTTCACTTATGTTGACGTAGGTCTTTTTGTTTGTTTATTGTGGGCAATAACACATGACTGCTAAAGTTTAAATTTTCTTTGTACCTGCTATGGTTTAAATGTCCCCTCAAAAACTCGTGTTGAAACTTAATTGCCATTGTAACAGTGTAGAGAGACAGGACTTTAAGAGGTGATCAGGTTACGAGGGCTCTGTCCTCGTGAATGGATTAATGCCGTCATCACGGGAGTGGGCTCACTATCTGGAAGTGAGTTCCTGGTAAAAACTATGAATTTGTTCTAATTTCCTCCTCTTAGTTGCTGGCTTCTGCCTTCCACCTTCCACCATGGGGTGACCCTCGTCAGATTCTGCACCATTTTCTTGGATTTCCCAGCTTCCAGGACAAGAGTTGAACAGACCTCCCTTCTTTATATGTTAGCCTGTGGTATTCAGTTACAGTGGCAGAAAACGGACTAAGATAGTACCCCTACCTTGTCACCTTCTACTGCCTACATGTCCACAGGGAATCTCTACCTTATATTTGGTGTAAATCATTTCTGTGCATATTTTTACCCCTTTTCTCCATAGAGACAGAGACAATCAAGTCCAATGTATAGGACTATTTCATCGCCATGTATGTGTGCTTCCTGATTTTTACTCATTAGATTTATTTGATATATCAATGTCAATAAATACAGATATAGCTCCTTTTCATTACAATCATCTGTTTCACTATATAAACATACCACAATTTATTTATTTACCCCTCTCCTCTATTGATATGTATTTAGATTGTTTCCAGTCTTCACTATTAAAATCAAGCCTCCTTCTAAATGCCTCCTCATACACGAATGCCAAAAGTTTGTCTGGGATATATACCGAGAAAAGGAATTGCTTGCTAGTTTATCAAATGAGTACATTTTTAAACTGCTTTCCAAAATGTACACTCCTACCAGCACTGTATGAGAGTTCCCATATTTTGAAGTCTTCACTTGACATTTTTAGACTTTAAGCATTTAGAATTTTCAGATTTTAAAATTGTTGCTAATCCACTGAATATGAAATCGTATTTATTATTTTAACTTACATTTTATTCATCGCTGAATTTTCCAAAGTTGACTAGCCATTTGACTTTTCTCTTTTCTGAACTGTATCTTCATATCCTTTGCCCATTGTTATGGGGCTGAGAAGGAGTTTATGTGAAGCACAGGCTGGGCCTATAAACCAAAACAGCAGTGATCAGTTACCATAAATAAATTAAACATGCTAGATGTATCTGTTAAATTATAATATGCATATTCTTAAGCTAAATGTGATCAAATGCCTCCTGTAACTTTGTGTAGTATCATTTGTGCTTCATACACCCAAGGAGATATAAAGATTGTTGTTCTGTGCAAAAAAAATGGCACTCAAATTCCCTTTTGTCTTTCAGAGACAACAGGTGGCTTTTCTGAGTCTTCTGAAAACATAGATTTGTGGGCTCACAAGACTAGAGTTAAAAAAAAAAAAAAGGGCTACTTTACACATGCAACTTTCCTTCCACATCTTCTAATTATGGCTTCTGTGCCCATATTCCGAAAGCAAGATAAACCATTTGTTTGTTTAGTATAATAGTGAGTTTCATCACTTGCATTTAATACAACAAAGTAAGCAAGTACCCATCCACGATACCCATTTTTTATTAAGTTGTCTTTTTCCTTTATAGGATGTCAATATATATTCTGGACAATAATCCATTGTTCTCGGTCATAAATATTTCTCATTTTTGTTTATTACATCTTTTGTTGTATAGAAACTTATTATTTACAGTTGAATGTGTCAACTTACTTTTTTATGATTTATTCTGTTTTTTTATGTGCCTTATTTAAGATACCTTCTCTAGCCCAATGCAGTGAAAATATTGCTTATTTTCTTCAAAAAGTCATAAGGTCTTTAATCAAATGTAACTAAGTGTATATCTATTTTTTTTTCACATTTGGGTATGGAACTGTTCCAGCACCATTTATTATAGTTAAACATATTGTAATGATACTTCTATCATGAACTGAAATCTCATATATAAGTTAAGGTCTGTGTGTTTTCTGCTTTGGGGGTTTGGGGTTTTCTTTGTTCTTACTTTCTCTTTTGTCCTTTGGATGGGCTTGCCCTTTCCTGAGCTAACATCTTTGTAGTTCACATTCTGTAAGTACATAAATGAGTCAGGAAAACTAGCATGGCGGGTGTGCCTTCCTCCTCCTCCTCCTCCTCCTTCATCTTCAGAATGAGCTCTCTTTGGACTTCAATTTTATCATGTTTATTTTTAAATAAGTTTTTCACATTCCATAAAAAAGATTGTTGTTTTCACTGGAATCCCATTAAATTTATAGATACATTAGGGTGAGTTGGAATCTTTATGATGTTGAATCTTCCCACTTACGAATACAGTATACATCTCCATTTAATCACTTCTCCTTTTATATGCTTCAAAACTATTTTATACTTGCACCTATGTAGAACTTAAATATCTGCTTTTAATTTATTCCTGGGTGTCGTATGTTTTATGTTGTAAATTTTTTAAAAATTTCTCTAACATTTTCCAAGTGTTTATTGCTGTCATATGGGAACATTATGGATTTTATATATAAATTTTATCTCCACTATACCAGCTAAACTCTCTTATTATTTGCAATAATTTTTCTGGGGATTCTTTAGCACATGTGTCATAGAAAAGTCATTGTCTAAAAATTAAAATTTTGGTTTTTTCTATTTAATCCATACATCTCTTATATCCTTTCCTTCTCTTATTAGTAAAACCACCAACACAACTTGAATAGTATCAATCATAACAATGATTTTTGAGGAAGACAGGCCATATTTCTTTCCATTCCTAGTTCACTGGTAGCTTTTACTATGAACAGACGGTGAATTTCATTGAATGCTTTTCTGGCATTCATTCAGATAACTATCACCTTTTATCTATTAATGTGCTGAATAAACAAACATTTTCTATTGTACAATTAATCTTTACTAAAGTGAAAGCCATTTGGTAATGCTGCTGCTGGATTTAATTTGCCTAACAATTCTCTAGGAAGATTGACCCAGAGAAAGAGATAGAATATTAGAATTTTGCATCTACATTTATAAATGAAATTAGCCTTTGTTTTCTTCTTAAGCTCTCATACAGCTTGGATATCAAGGTTATCAGGTTATAATAGCTCCAAAAAAATGGGTTAAGCAGCTTTTCCCCTTCTATCCTCTGTAAACAGTATAAAGTCAGATTACCTGTAGGTTAAAGATTTGTTAAAACTTCCTGGTAGAATTCTCTGGGCTTGGTGCCTTTGTGGGGAGAAGGTAAATGAGTGTAAATTGTGATTACCAATTAAATGTTTTAAAAGTTATTGGTCTATTCAGGTTTACTACATTTTTTTCTTGCATCAGTTTTGATAAATTTCACTTTAAATAATCAAGTTTATATAAATATAGCCATAAAATTGTTCACAATGTTCTTTTGGACTTGAGGGATGAAAAAGATGATTATCTATAGTTTGATCTCATTTTCCTCATATTTGTTTTTGCCTTCCCTGTCTCTCACTTGATCAGTTTTCCAGATGTTTATCTAACTTACTAGTGCTTTCTTTTCTTTGAACCAGTTGTTAGTCTTGTTAACCTTCATAATTGCTTCCTATTTCTTTAATATCTACTCTTATCTCTTATTATTTCCTTCTTTCTACTTTTATCAGGTTCACACTAGAGGGTTTTTTGTTTTGTTTTACTGGGTTCTTTAGAAAAAGAACTTGGCTTATTACTTTCAATTTTCTCATTTTATTTTATATACATAAATTCATTTGAGTACTACTGAACTATACTGCTTTACGAACTTCCCTAAGAAATGCTTTAAGTACTTCACGAGTATCAATTTGTAGTGTTTTTTTTTTTTGGTAATTTCCTTGATTTCTTCTTTAATTAATTGATTATTTAGAAGTTTGTTTTTATTTTCCAAATGTATTGGAATTTTTACTATTGTTTTCTTATTTGTTCCAATGTATTGCACTGCACTCAGCCAATCAACTTTTTAAAATGTGTCATGTGTGCCTGAAACGAGTAGATTTACTATTTGTTGTCTGATGATACGCGTGTATAGTCCGTGTGTGTGTGTGTGTGTGTGTGTGTGTCCTCGAGTACACATAAGCACACACCCGGGGCATATGTGTGTATCATCAAGCTTGTTATTTGGGCTGCTACGTAATATTTACAACTGTTCAGTTTTATGAAACACAATTTTTTAAAATGAATAGTTATAACTTAAAACTCAGATTGTTAAATACCAAAATTGTTTGGTTTGTAAGAAAAATATAACGAGCCCACAATTTGTAAACATATGGTATTAAGTGCTAGGGAGAATACAGGAAATTTCACCCAAGTCCCGGCCGTCACCAAACATAATACAACTGTCTTCTCAGTTGGCCTCCCGTCATAACCTCGGGAAAGAGAATATCAGCAATGATAATGACGACTAGATTCTATCAAGCTCTTATTATGTGCCCAATTCTGTTCTCAGCACTTTACTGTTTTAACTCATTTAACCCTCATAATAAACTGATGATGTAAATACTATTTTCTAAGTGAGAAAGCTGAGCAGTCTGTTCTCAGGCACACTGCTGGAAAGTGGCAGTTCTCTAAACTCACAACGTGGAATTCCAGCCTTTTGTTCTCCGCTACAGATCCTGGACCAAAATTCTGAGACAACAGGGCACCCCCTGTCCCGTAACACCACCCTAGCCTGTATTTTGATTTATAATGATCGTACCGTAGCTGTGGTCTTTACTATAACTCATGCCACTGAAAATAAAGACTTTCTTTTGCCCTAAATGTGCACCATTTCATAGAAATTAAAAACAGCCACAATTGGATTCACTTTTAAGCCTTTTAAAAATTTGATATGCTAGTTGATTCAAATTCATTTTAAATAATCCCTTTCTCGAAACACACAAGAACTCATAACTTTTAAATGAAGAGTATATATGATCTTCTATGATTATATTAGGAAACCAAAGTCCCAGGAGGCTTGAAAGTCCCTCAGTTCAAAGTCGCACGGAGAATCGGAGGTGGGTTGTAATTCCAGGGTTTTCTAGTTAATCTCCTTGTTTGATCTTCCATAAAAAGCAGATGGAGATCTGACACCTCAGTGATATTAAAGTTTAGCTTAAATAATGTTTATCAAGTAATATAGGAATATTAATTCTTCAAAAAGAGGTTAAAATAATAAGATTTTTTTTTCATGGACATAATTTGATTCCTTATTAGGCCACACAGAGCTTCAGTTTGGGAATATGTAGAAATTCAGTGAAACAGAGCACTACATAAAGTCATTTATAATAAAATTGTATCTCCTTAAATTTTATAATATTCTTAGTTTAAACTTGATTGTTCCCACACATTTTCTCAAGTTTGATTTTAAAACAGCGACTTTCAGACTGCGTCATGGGGAGTCTTAGACACGTCATGCAGGTACCCTTGGGGCTACCTGAGCACATGGGTGAAGAGGAGCCCCGGATGCTGGAGCTCCAGGCCCCTACGCCCTTCCTTCTTCATCCAGAGCAGCTCCGCTTTCATCTGTGATTGACACTGGGCTGAGGGATAAGATTGCATTAAAGAAATGGTTCTAAATCCTGTTTTAGACCATCTCATCGGCTAAAATGTCTGCTTATCTAAGTGCACGCCTTCTATCGTAAGCCTATATAGAACAAGCAGTAGACTGCAGCCTGATGTCAAATGTCCAAGGCTTGCTTCTCTGAAAGAAAACCATTTCTCAGACAATACAGAATAAAGATTATACAGTGCTACATTTATTTATTTGATGACCTACATAGAGTTTATTGCCTTGAGAGCTGGACTGGAAACATCCTCTATAAATACCCCAGAGTGCCCTAAAGAATTGGTGTAATTCATCCTGAGCTTTTAGTTATTTCTGACATCTTCAATTTACTTGGCTTTAGTCCTGATACTTAATCCTTCATTCTATTTCTGGCTGAGATAAATAATATATAAACACTCATAAACGCACACAAGTTATTTTAAATCCACATTAGAGCTGTGAATCAGTTCAACGAAAGTAGGATTTTGTGGCACCCTGCCTTTAAATGCTATTTTTGTGCCATGTATTAAATCACTAAGCATTGAGCATTAATCTAAGATATGTGTGCAGAATCCAACCTCTTTCTAGTGATGATGCCAAGGCCAGAACTGAACAAGAGCTATGGACGTGAGCTCTGGAGTTTGAACTCTTGCTCTTCACCTACAAGCTGTGAGACTCAGGCTAAACAACTTAACTTCCCTGTGCCTCGGAGACAGCAGTGATACCTACTTCCCAGGGCTTTGTGGGGATCAAATGCAAAAAGATGTGTAAAAACATGGAGAAGCATATGTCATGCCTGCCGATAGTGAAGACTCAATCAACATCAAGCTATGGTACATGACTAATGTTACGGACTGTTTTATATCAGACTTCTGATTTCTATAGCTTCTGCTTGCTAAGAATGAGGCCCGATTTGACCTGAAATAGAACCAAATCTGTGCTATCATGAGTTGTAATTTATAGACACAAATGGACTAGAATATCCAATTAACATCAAAATTTTTAATTTAAAAAATGTTAGTAAATGAGCGTTACAGTTTTGTTTTTTTAATTAATATCTTTCTTAATCTTTGGTTTTCGAAATCTCATAAAGTTATTTTTCCTCTGTGTTCTGGGACTCAGCTCCTCCTTTAGCGTATCCTCATCTTTAAATATTAGCGACACGGAAACCCCTCCTCTGTCATCGGTTTCGCTTTGTTTCCTTCTATGGATCATCTCTTATATTCAGAATAAAGAATTTAAGAAGAAGGAAACCTAAAAGACTGTACTGGCTCTGCTGAACCAGACTTTATTTAGCAGAGCATGGGCATGTTTTAGTCGTCTTGAAGACATTTGTCAACGCTTCCTCCGGCTCTGGGACTGTTAATTCCCTGCCGCATCATTACCATCCATCATCCCTGTTTCTGAAAGTGAACACGTTTCGAGGAATTATGCCACCTAAGAAGAGTCACCCTTCCCTCTGGCAAGTGCCAATAAAGGGCCCATGAGCTAGACAGGAGAGTAACGAGAAACGAGAGACTAATGTTTGCTGTCGCTGCTAAGTAATACCCAGAACGAAGAACATATAAATGGCATCTGGGCTTGAACTACTCTGCGAGGAAACAGTATTTACAGAGTGACAAGTGAGATCATTGGCGTCGACATGCACCACTTGATGTTTTTAAAATAATTTTAGGGACAGTGTAACCGCCCCCATAAAAGGTAGCAAGGCCGGAATACTTGGCGAGTTGTCTGAGCTGCTTCCTGTCTGCTTTGCTGTCATTAGTGGCTTTGATAACCGGCTAGCCCATATTGAATCTAATTTAATTTCACCTTCGAATAAGGCTTTCTGGGCCCCCACCCTTAACACTTTGGAATATGTACATGCATAAAAGTGGGAAGAGGTACTCGTGTCCAGAGTGAGTGTTGCCTCCCTGATCTCTGGCAAAGATCGACAGCTCAATGTGCTCCTGTGACTCGACTTAATTCATTTTTCCCAAGTCCTATCACACAGAGGAATGTTCATTTTTTTTCTCCTACGTCCTTCAATTTTGTTAGCAGGGACGTTTATATTGATGAGTATGCCATCATGGAAGACCTTGCTTCTTGAAAATCTCCTAAGTTTTCTCTCAAGTAAAATTTTAAAATAATAATACTGAACACTTACAGTTATACCTATCACTCTAGCATAATTATTAATAATTCCCCTTTTTATCTTTGAATGCATCACAGTTTGGGTGATCAGTTAGACAGTCACAATATTTATGTAGCCCTTACTAGATGTGCTATGCAATGTAGATATATTATTAATGTACATTTAATCTTCGCAAGTATCTCGATAAGGTAGGTGTTATTGTTATTCCATTTCACAGATGAAGAAATCAAGGCACGGGGTGGTTAAGTAAATTGCCTAAGACAAAATAAAAAATAAGTAGAGAGGTTGGAATTTGAACCCAAGCAGTCTGGTTTCATATATCTGCAGTCTTAATCTCTATGCTGTTTTGATAAAGTTTGATACTTGTTTTCCTTTTCCCGCTTGGATATATTTTTAAGAGACTGTGTGGTCATGAAGACAATCTTTGGACATTCCCTAGAAACAACTCATGCCCGAACTTAGGGCCCCGAAATGCTCTGATGCCCAGGGATGTTCTGATGCCGACCTTCCAGGATTGGCCATCTGAATAAAGACTTCGGTGGACGAAGCTAAGAGGGAGAAGGAATACGCAGGCCCATGTACTACCATCAGACACCACCGCAGAAAACCAAGGATACATCTGCCCTGAGGCCACACCGTAGAAAGTGGGTGGTGGAAGTGAGAGGTCGAACTGCTATTTGGAATTTGGAGATAACTGAACTGCAAAGAGAAAGACAGATTTTCGCGCTTGGGTAACGATGATGATGTTAGAGCTAGGAGAGGATTCACTGCAAGAAGTTCTTTATAAATGTGACTTTTAAAACACAAGGAGAGAGAGCTAGCTCGGCCCCACTTCCAGCGCTGGAAGCCAAGGCTGTATTTCTCAGCCCCTGCCAGGAAACACTCAAACGTGTCAGGCCTGAGGTCGTCAGTCACTTAAACCTGTGCAGAAAGACAGATACACATCCAGGGACTGGTGTTAAGAGGACGCTTTAGTTTCTTTAAACTTGGTCCAGCGATGGATGAATGCTATTCTGTTTCGCTGAAATTCTTATCTTAGCTGTTCCAGCTCACATCTCCAAACTGCTCTGGAAGTTTCCGTGTGGACATTCAAGAGTCCAAAAGAGGCCTGATGTCCTCTGTTTTTCACCAGGTCGTATCTTCCCTAATCCTAATATACTGTTCAGATTCAAAGTGTTCCCAGCTGATATAAGGGAACTATTTTAGACATTATTTATTCAAGTGTATATAGCTTTTCAGTTTAATCTTAAACAATTTTATTTTGTGCATCTGTGAATAAATTTTGTCCGATTTTTTTGTCAGATTCACTACAATTATTAATAATACTTTGCGAGTGTATGGCACTGTGTTTGGAATGCAAACTTGGTCCTAAGCTTTAGACTGCATATAGCCTTTTCAAAATAACGATGAGGCGTGTCGAGGGTCCTCAGGACCACCCACCCCCGGGACTGGTGATTCGCTAGAAGGCTCATAGAACTCAGCGTAGAGTCCTATTCGTGGCTATGATTTACTGCAGTAGAAAGACACAAAGCACAGTCAGCAAAGGTAAAGGGCCTACGGGGAAAAGTCCAGGAAACCAGGAGGGAGCTTCCAGCATCCACTGATGGCCTCTTCCAGCGGAATCACACAAGCTATGTTTAATGCCCTCAGCAATGAGTTCTGCCAAGCGTGAACTGTCTACCAAGAAGCCTGTCAGAGACTCAGCACCAAGGCTTTTATCTGGGGCTCGTCACGTAGGCACCCTCTGCTTGGCACATACACGAATTCTAGACTCCTGGAAAAAAAGCAGGAGTTCAGCATAAGCCATACCGTTCGTGCAAGCACTTTTGGCACAATGAGCCACTCGTACAAGGAAATGGTGGGAATTCTCCCGAAATCCAATTCTCCGTATGCCTGTCAGGGAATAATGCCTTATAAGGAGACAGTTCTAAGGATAGTAGTCAGGGTTGCCATGTTAACTCTTTTCTGCGCATGTCTCAGAGTTTGATCTTCTGTAGGCAAGAATAACATAAAGAAGTCAAATTATTTCCTAGTATAATCATAATGAGTTACGGCTGAGATAAACCTTGGTTATCTTCCCCAATATTCTTCCCAGTAGATTACACAGCAGTCCAGAAAAGCATCTCCTATCTGAGTAAGACTGATTTAAATAAAATAAAGTGATCATAAAATAATCAAGGGTGCAATTCTAGCTTTTAGTCCTTTAGGAATTGGAAATAATAAAACCCTTTAAATTAGCCCCTTTCATTATAACTTTCAGCGATGACAGAAAGGACTTCATCCGTGCTGTTTAATGCAGTGGCCGCTGGTCACATGTGACTATTGAAATGTGGCTAGCGTGATGAAGAACTAACTACTTAATTTTGTTTAGTTTTAATTAATTTTAATTTCCATAGCCACGAGTGGCTAGTCGCTATGTATTAGAACACAGCGCCAGATAATTTAAGACTCAATGCATTAAAGCAAAGTGCATTGAGATTTGTAGGCCCCTGGAACACTAGAGCTGCTTTCTGATTTCCTGAGAATCAAACCAATGGCACAATACAGCCCCACAAATGTCTGGACTTCTTGCAGTCTGAATCCAAACTTACAAGGTTTACTCAGAATAAAGAATATTCCATCACCACCAAGTAGACTGGTTTTTGTTTTTTTGTTTTTGTTTTTTTAAGAGTCATTTTAAAAAATAGCCTCGTGTTTGGAGGTTGGCAGTGTTCACCTGTACAAATGGTACTGACTGACAGCCCTCCGGAAAAGGAACAGCCTCCCATGTTTAAGACCAGGCAAAGACTGGCACAAAAATCGGTGACTCTTAATGTGTAAATGTTAGTTCACATATCTTTAGAGTTACTGGTAATGATGCTGGAAGAGAGAGAAGGGAGAAAAAGCAAGAGAATAATTTTGAGCAAAAAAAAAGTATCTAAAGAAACAGATAATAAATTTCAACTTGCTCCAAATATTATGTTTAGCAAAAAAACAAAAACAAAAACAAAAAAACCTTCTGATATGGTCTGGACGTTTGGCCCTCAAATCACGTTGATCACATTAGTTCAGTAGCTTTTCCTCCCCATAGATGCCTGTGATTTGGTCTTTATGTCACATACAAATTGTTTAATGATTTTCCTCCTCAGAAAATTGCTCCAAATTTATTAATAATTTAATACAATGGCCTGAAATTCAAAATTCAACCACGTGAACTAGTGAAAAACATTAGCCCTGTCCATTTGCTATGTATTTATTTTTACCTCCACTATCAACTCTATAACTCTGTCCTGGGCACGATTCTGTCTGACAGTAGCTGCTTCTATACCCTTCAAATATTTAAGAACTAACAGAAATGATGAGATATTTTTAACCACGGAGCTCTTACATTCTCATAAGTAGCCTTATTCTTATTCTTATTTTCGGTGTCACCTGCAGTCCTTAGAAAAATCTGGCTTCCGAAGGTCAAACTAAGTATTGGAGTCACACAAGTTCGTCACCGTTGGTGAGCATTAAGCCATCTTAACTTCGCCATTCCTCCAAGGAAGAAATTTGAAATAACTTCCCACGTATCGAAGATCCATGTGGAATATACCTTAAATAAAGGTAGCAGTGTATGCTATTGCTGTTTGTTAAATAATTCAAAATTCAGTTTTTCTTGTGAAACTGGGGAATTCTTTTTAGCCATTTTAAAAAGGACTTCTATTAAAGTGCCCTTTGAGTTGACATGAACGATGGTTACCAGTGTCACTCATTTCAAGCACGTGAAATGGGGGCACATGTGGGCATGGAGATGCCCGAGAAAGTCTAGGAACATATTCCAGGCGTGGGGGGTGGGTCTGGGGGTGGCCGTGGCGGTGCTGCTCTTCCTGTGTACGACTTTAGAGACTCAGCACAAGACTGAGAAGGGCGGCTTTTGAGAAAGACCCTGACAGCTCCTCTCCACGAAAATCCAAGAGAAACTTAATAATTAATGAATACTACGAAAAAGTCTTCCATGCATACTTAGGTTATATGGGGCCCAAAAATATGCTTCAGGTCCTTGCAAATTGTTTCTTCCCGAATGCCACATGGCATCCACCCCCTTCTCCTAACCCTCAGACCATGGATGTCACGCTCCCGTGTACCCCTTGTATTATTTATGTTTACAGCAAACCAATTACCATCTCATCTCAGAAACCTCCCCGGGCACCACTCCTACCATAGTTCGCCAAGCGTTGATCACAGTTATTAACTATTTACTTCTCTGTCTCTCTAGTAATTAAAAAAGATCCTTGAAGACAGCTGAAAACTACGCCTCTTCATTTTGTATTCCTATCTACTGTAGAGTGCAAAGAAATGTTCGTTGAATACCTTCATGGAAGAAAGAATGAATCTCTTTATAAGATAATGGGCTTCTGTGAGCAGGGGGAAAAAATCATGTCTATTTCATCTCTGTGGTTTTCTCTCTGTGCATTTCCAGTGTTTTCTACGTAGTGGGGGCTTAGTACTAGTCAAGGAAAAAGAAATGCAAAAGTAGCTTTAACATTCACTTGATCCACAGAACAATACTGAAATGGGTAGATGTATTAATACCCGAAAGCCCCTTCCATCTCTGAGATTCAATGGTGATATGATACCGGTGAGGTATAATTTATAGGGGAAAAGGAATCCTGAGACTCAAAGGTATCTTGCTTCACTCACGTCATTTTGGGAGCAGAGCCTAGCCTGAGCCCAGGCCTTGTCACCCCCTTCCCAGAGCTCCCTTTACAAACCCATATTAGCTTGTATCTTACTTCTTTCTCTTCCTGTAGGTCTTTCTTATGCAGTCGTAAGTACTTAATAGAACAAGTCTCTTCCAGGAAGACCTATACTTAACAGTGGTGAAACTATTTGTTTTTAGGACTCAACTCTTCTCCAATTAAAGTAGAGGCAGTCACCTTGGAAAATAACACCTGCAAAGATATAGAAAGAAATGATTTGGTCCAGATGGTAACATTTGGCAGTTGCCAACAGATTCACATGGCCAAAGCTTTAGGCCAAATCAGTTCCATCACACCTTTGCTTGGAGATGGGCTGGAAACGAAAACATGGTCCATTCCCAGGACCATTATAGTGTCTTTGATGTAGATTCTCACCCACTAGGGACATAGCAGTGGAATCAGAGATCAAGACAACTGGTCTTTATTACCCTCTGCTAGGTCCCTCTGACACCGCTCGCTGAAAGAGGAGGAGGTGAATGATTTCCAACTTGGGTTCAGTTCTCCTGAGAAGCTTATGGTTTCACGAGTCTGAAAACAGTACAGTCATTCCCAAGACGACCTCTTCCAACAACATTCATAGGATCCCCTGCTCCCAAAGCAACGCTCCGAGAGCCATTCCTTCCAGGAGAGCTAGTTCAACCAGCAGCCAAGAGTCAACCTTGATAAATACAATTTTAATAAGTGCTAGAAAATCAGGAAATTGCAGGCTCTTGGCTTTTGTGATTTTTATCATACCGAGTTCCCTACAGAGAGCTGAAGAAGAGCCAGTAATGTGTCATCCTTTCCATCAGAGTCCTGCAAAAAGTCAGCGTTGACTCCAGTGATTTTCCTGTCAGATACTACTGTATATCAAATGCATCCACCTCTTAGAGGAAAAGATGAAATTAATTTAAAAACAAAGAGAAGAGTCTGTAGCAACACTGGCAGAGGACAAGGTTTCTAAGCCGACCCAAGAGTACTCCAAATCTGCCATGAGGGAAACATCTGACAGAGAAGAATGTGTGCTGGCAATTTGTTTGATTGTAATTTCAATGAAAAATTGAAACCATACTTCCGTGGGATTAGGCTTCCCTCATTCACCAGGAGGAGGTTCCTGTTAACAAATACGGACCATGTTAGCAAGCCCTGCGCTTCCACTCTCGGGCTGCTCTCCCGTAAGGATGCGCGGCCAGTGCCAGCTGCCTCAAGATGGAAGAGCCCTCCTCCACGTGCTAGAGGTGGTGCAGCTGTTTTTTAATACATTTGAAGACTAAAATGGTTGCAACGGTGGCAACAATCGGACATATGCCTTGCAGATGCAATATTAATTAGAGGAATAAGCAAATCCAAAGGGTTTCCCTTCCTGAGAGATAATAAGACGCTCTTGATGGAATGCAAAAGAGGCCCATCGTTTGCCCGTTCTAGTGCAAGAGCACTGAGTGCAGGGAAGATACTTTATTTTCCCCAAGAGGTACGTGTCTTTATTTTGTCATGCACAGGAGAATGGTATCAGGAAAACGGTCGTGTTTGGTAAGGAAAAGCTCCGTGCTTGAACCCAACAGGTCCTCCACGGTGTGTGTCTGCAAAGAACACCAGAACCACTCACACGGCATGCAGACATCCCAGGCGCCAGTCAGAACAGTGATAATCAATGTGTTTGAAGAATATTGAGCCCAAGACCAGTACATGGAGAATGCGGCTGACAATTTAGCAAATCTAAGGGCTAGAAGAAGGAATTATTTTGTCTGTGTTTTGCTTACTCATTTTTATCAGGACTGCTGCTCTCTGCTTTCCCGGTGCTCTAACCATCCGCAGAAACACGCGGGTATTAACTCCTCTGTCTCGGTGCTTCACAGAAAAATCGGTCCTCAAGACAGAGAAAGGATTCCCTACTCCAGTGAAGTTATTTCATTGTAGAAATAAGTGAATTATTCGGGAGTGTTTGCGAGAGACACACACAGCTGGTGGGGGAAAGAGAGTGCATCTGAAGGATGACCCCTTACGAAAGGGATCCTTTGCCTCAGGCAAAGACTCTTCTACAGAGCGTGATGAAATACTCCTTCCCCAGGCAGCTCCAGCTCTGTAGGAAAATACCTAAGGTCACCCTGCCACCTCCACCTTTTGTGTAAGTCCCAGAGGGCAGGAGCCATGCCCTCTAGGCACTGAGTCTATTATCTGGCATACCACTGATGCTATTAACAGAGTCAAACAAAATACTCTTTAGGTAAACTCTGCATTAATACAATTAAAAGAAAGTATGTTAATTCAGAATCCAAGAGTCTTTTCAATGAAATAATCAATGACTTGCTACTACCAGAGAAAACGCAGCTAGATTTTTAGATATCACATTGAGACCAATTCCAGATCCACCAACGTCAGCCCAAGCCCGATTTGCCTTCATGTATTTCTTCTGTTGCTTCAGTGCGTAGCCTAACGGCTTGAAATTATCATTTTATTTCCAAAGAGACTAAATTAGTATGAGTGTGGACACTGAAAAGATTCACTTTAATGATTCCAACAGCTCTCTGCCTGCATAACACACAGTGAAAACAACAAATAATTTGTCACATATACATGTACAGGGGGAAAAGTCATGCAAGGCATCAAAAATCCTAACTATTTCTGGCTATCTAAACTTATTTTGTTTAGAAACTCTTCTTCAAATAAGAATGAGCTATTCTTCCATGTATTCCTTAATTCCAGAGGCTGGGCATAGCCTTGGTAAGAAGCAGCTCATATTGTTAATAAAAATGGCTTAAGGGAGAATTTCTTTCCTCTGAGAATAGCCATTGCAGCTCTACAAGGCAAACACATTGGATGAATGAAAACTTATTTACTTTGGACAACTGAAACAGAGAGAAGAGTTGTTTTACAAAATCTCTGTCTTTTCAATGTACCAGACGTCAAACTGAAAAAAATGGAAATAACCAGAAACATGCAGAATATGTGATTTCGAAGGATAGGCCCTGGGATCTGCAGCATGAACATCGCCATCACTATCATCAGGAAACCAGGTCGAAAAGCCAAATTCTGGGGCCTCCCCCAGACCTATTGAATTAGAAACTCTAGGGATGGAGCGAAGCAACCTGCGCTTTCCAGAGCCCTCTGGGTGATTCTGAAACTTGCTATGAAGTTTGAGAACTACTGCTGTAGACCAAGGATAATGCAGAGAACAGGTAACCGGGGAAGAAAGGTGCTTGCCAGAGGAAGATTTCAGAAAATGGCAACAGCAAAAAAATAGAATAGCATGGTTGCAGGTAGTGGATTGACCAATAAAGTAGTATTTTTAAATTGTGACCCTTAAATACATACCCAGCTTGATTTATGATACATAAAACAATCCTCTTATCACATTCAGTACTTTTTGAACTACTTTAATATCAAATAAGGTCTAAAGTTTTAGAATTAAGAAGAAACATGACATTTTACTTATTTGGGGATACCATATCTAATTAAATTTCAAGTGTTACAAACAAAATAATGATCAAGAATCTGAAGAACAGCTTTGGGGAAATTCAGCAAAGATTTTTTTCTTAACAGATTCTAGGATTTAGTAATCAAAATCCTTCTCCACAAGTGAATAGTTCTAAATCATAAGAAAGGATTTCAGTTCGTTAAGTAGAGTTGTTCAGCAATCTTCTGGTTGACACAAATAAGATGCATAATCTTTTCTAGAGATTTTAAATCAATCCTTATATTCTGGGATGGGTTTTTAAACAATCCGATGAAATGGCAAAGATACACGTTACTTTCAAGTTTATCTCTGATCTCATGCCATGAGTTCATAAATAAAATTTTTTATAAAAACATGTATTTCCCAGCCCTATATAATTTGATAAATAGGTCCTTTCCTTCTGAAGTGAATCCAAAAAAGCACAAGGTGGTTGCTGAGGGATTAATCATTTAAGAGAAAATATGCAAGAAAATATATTTTTAAATAATTTCAATGTCTTGAATACTTTAATTATATTTAAGTCCTACTCTGTTTCTTCCTCACTCTGTGTCTTGAGACAAGTCCCCTAATCTTTTTATGAGACCATTCTTACTTTTAATCTACACGTAATCATATCTATCTTGGAAGGTTATGAGCTTAGATGGGATAATGCACAGAAAAGTCTTGGTAAAATTTAGTTTGTGTACTATACGCGTAAAAGGTATGGCTTTTAAAAAACCTACACCGTTCATACGATTTGAGAAGTGTTCTTTTAGAACCATTTAACATAAGTATCTTTGAACTATACATTGCCAAAATATCATAACATTCCCTGAGAAATCTTTAATTTTTTATCAGCAAATTAAAATATTCACCCTCTGTTTAACATAGTAGCTAACTTAGTTTCTCCTGAACTACCTTAATAAACATTTTTAACGTAGTAAAAATTTTATGGGATCAAAATTGTCATTCATTAAGAGTAGCCCAAAATGACTCTGGTAAGCATGATTTTGGCTTGCGTGAGTGCAAGGAGCAATTGTAAAGGGAAATCCTTGGCCTTTTATGTTCACTTAGCAATTCATAGCCCAAAGTAGAGATGCTCAAAGAGCTGTTTCGCAATATCTCTGCCCTTCCAATATGTCAGAGGGCCAGGATGATGTAGCCTCTGGGAAAAGGAGACATTTGGGGAGCTGTAAACAGAACAGCAGCCTAAATGCTCAGATGACCTGGAACCACAGACATTTCATTACACGCAGATTTGCCGAACAAGAACGAAAGTCTTAGGACACAAATACAGCTGAGAAATGAGTTGATGTGATGAACTTTTGCATGCTTCCTGGTCAGAACGCAATGAAATACGAGGAGACCTGAGAGATTCGTTGAGATCCTATTAAACCTTTAACCACTCTTTAGCCCCCGGAGAAACTAGTTATCTGAAAAATGTGACCTATAATCTGGTTCATTCAACATTTTCATGCTAATCCAACTTCCAGGAGGAACATCCTCTCCTGCCCCACTTTGCTGGTGACAATATTTGATGAAGTGTCCTATTTAAGGGTGATGTGTTAGAGGAGGGTCATTCTCCTCAAATAACCTAACATTTCTATGAAATCCTGGCTTTGCATTCCATGCTATTGAATTTTACAGGGAAGAGTTATTCTTACTTTGGGAGAAAATCCAAAATAAAGAGACTTGGGAAATAGGACTTGCTTCATTCTGCAGGGACAAGAAAGAAGCTTCTCGTTTGCTGAGAGAGGACTTTCTTAAGTAGTGACACATGGTTTGCATCTGTTAATCTCTTGAGCACCCTATATCTTTAGCATTTCATTGCTTAGTGAATTTTCCCTGAGTTTTAATTATTTAAGAAAAACATCCCTCCAAAATGGCACTTTTTTTTTTTACTTTAACTTTGTATTTTAAAATAACTTTAGACTCGCATAGAGATTGAAAAACAGTGTAGAGTTTCTGTGCAAATTTCACCCAACTTTCAATGTTAACATCTCATAAAACTTTAGTACAATCACCAAAACTATGAAATGGACCACAATACAATATTATTAACAAAACAGACTTATTAAAATTTTACCCATGTTTGCATGCATTTATTTTTGGTGCATAGTTCTATGAGTTTCGTCACATGCATAGATTTGTGCAACCCCCACCATAGTCAGAATCTAGCTCCACCATGCCTTCTCCCACATGCTTATACTAATAAATAAATGGAATCATATGGTATGTGATCTTTGATATTGGCTTTTATTCACTCAGCACTAAGCCCTTAAGATCCACTCAAGTTGCTGTATCAATAGTTTGTTCTTTTTTAGGGCTGAGTAGTGTAAGTAGTCCATGGTGTGGATATACCAGAGTCTACTTAGGCATCCACATTTGCACTGGCACCTTTGAATCATGAGCCCTGCGTCCTTCACCAAGCTAAGTCACTGTGTGCCTATTTCATATAACAGGAACCTCCTGAAAAGTACACTAATAAATTCACCCCATTCGTTCCATTCAACAAATATTCATTGTGCGTATATTAGGCTAGATGCTGGATTCTTCTTAGTCCTCCCACTAATTCTGTTTATTAAACATTCCCTCTATGCATTAACATTCCTTAGACTATTACTTGGAAATTTTCAAAGACATTCAATGTCTATTTAAAAAGTACTATTTACTTATGCATAAGTACCTTAAGTGGAAATAACCCAGGATGAAGAGTAGGAAGTCTGAGTTCTAGCCCCAGTTCTGCCACCAAATTGTTGGGGGTGATCTTACACAAGTCCGTTAACCTGTGTGGTCCTGAGAAAAGTAAACAGTTGGACTAGAAAACCACAACGGTATTTTTGGTGCTATGTGGGCTTCCCATAAAGCAGGGCGCTGCCATGACGTATTCTGAGATTCTGTCTCCAACAGCAATCACGCTCCTGACCATCCCTATGTAAGATTTTGATCTCAGCATTTGCTGACGGACAGGGGGCACGGATCACTAGGGGTGGACTCCACAGTCACAGACTCGGAAATATTTTCATCGTAAACTATGACAACCACTCCCTCTGTTCAGTGTCAACTCAGTTTCTCACCTGAAGGTTAACTGGGCTGTGGTCAGATTGTCAGCTGCACACGGTCAGGTTGAACCTTTAATGGCTGGATCCAGCTGTTGGCCGAGAAGCCAGTTGGAAAATATTTGGATCCTGGACACTGACTTTGGCCTTCTGATCCAGAGGGAGGTGTCGAATACTGTGTGGATCAAACACTGTAGCCTGTAATTGTGATGCTACGAACTGGATAGTAGCCGCCTTGGGCTGTGCACCTCCACGGAAAAGTTTGGAAGGGTCAGCGTGGTCCGAAGGAGCAAACCTCGAGACCCTCCCAGAAGTGGGGCTCACTCTGCCCCACCCCGACCCGGGCTGCACACAGCTGCTTGCAGCCACCTAGCCTGCCCCGAACCATTTCTGACACGTACTGAAGTCAGCTGCTCTTGGATTTGTGAGTCCAGAGGGAAATCGAGAAGGAGACACAAATGACAGGGAAACGGAGATTTTCTTGTCCTGTGTCCTCAGGGGGTTGTCATCTGGATCGGTTTGAGAGATCTTTCAGTACACTGCACAGACTCCCTGTGGTTTTTCGGATGAGAGAAATGGTGCTCGGTGTGCTTAACTAAAACGCCTGCAGCGTTCCTGAAATAAGGCCTGTTACTTGGTCAAGTCCCTGAAGAGTAGAATCGGTCAGTCTCCTCCCCGCCTTTCCCAATTCCCTCCCAGGCCCCCATCCCAGGGCCCTGCAGCCCTCAGCCTGCCCTTCCCAAGTCCCCCACCTCCCATCTCCCTTCTCACTCATGGGGGTCTGTGTGTCTGTCCCTCCCTATGTCTCCATGTACTTCTGCCTCTGCTCCATGTGTGTGTCTAGCACGTCTCTCTCTCTCTCTGACTTTTCTTTCAATTTCTCTTGTTCTGTGACTGTGTGTGTTTCCTTCTGTGACTCTATTTCTTCCTCCCTGCCTCTTCCCTAACCCATGCCTG
Source organism: Indri indri (assembly GCA_004363605.1). Taxonomy (NCBI): domain Eukaryota; kingdom Metazoa; phylum Chordata; class Mammalia; order Primates; family Indriidae; genus Indri; species Indri indri. The sequence continues at coordinate 198,769 of RJWJ010000212.1, forward strand.
ATCAATATAATATTTCTAAAAACACATTGATCATGGATATTATTGCCAATTCCGCTCTCAAAAGCTACGATGTCAGCACAGATATATATTGAAAAGGCAAATTAGATAGAGTCGCTTTCTCTTAGGTGTCTCCCATAAAAGTAGGGATCAGGACAGATCTGGAAATTCTCTTCTCAGGCTTCAGAATGTACAGCTGGAGGGCTCAGATGACAGCTGTCAGCGATCTCGAATTAGGGCCTTGGGCCCCTGGGACCACTGAGGTGACACTCAGCCCTGGGAATGTCATCGTGGGCAGAGTTGCAGCCGACTCACCTCCCAGAGCCCTCAGCGTCCCCGGGGGCTGGAGCGCATCTCTGTTCTGGAAGCGTTCCGGGGAGCGTTTTTACTAAGAGTGCAAACTAGTTTCACATAAATGGTACAAACTTTGTGATCGAAACGCCTAGACTTGTGATCATTGCTTTGCCTCTGTGTGGGATCGAGGTGGTCGTGTAATTTGTCCCATTTGCTTCTCTTTGTGTATGAAATGGGAATGACACCAACTTGCTTTGTGAGATTTTTAAGGTTGCTGGGATCGTGAAATGAGATAATGTGTAGCATAAGGGTTTCTGTTTCTTGTTTTTGTTTGCTGTGGTTTGGCTTTTTTGTTTATTAACTCTGAGGTGCCGTGGTTCTCAACCAGGACAACTTTTTCTCCCAAGGGATATTCGGTAATGTCTGGAGACAATTTGGGTCGTTACAACTGGAGTGTTGTTACTGGAATCTACTGGGTAGAGTCAAAGGATGTTGCTAAACATCCTACAACGGGCAGGACAGCCCACCACAACAAAGGCGCGTTCGGGCCAAAATCATGTCAATAGTGCAGAGGTTGGGAAACCCTGGTTTAGCGAGATCAACTTTTTAGACTAGTCTTATTTAACATTTTATCATCGCTGTATTCTCATTATTCTATTGTTCTTAACATGCCCCTTTCTATAAATGTATTTTATATGTGTGTGTGTATATATATACACATATATATATATATATATTTTTTTGAGACAGAGTCTCACTCCATTGCCCGGGCTAGAGTGCCGTGGCGTCAGCCTAGCTCACAGCAACCTCAAACTCCCGGGCTCAAGCGATCCTCCTGCCTCAGCCTCTCAGAGTGCTGGGACTACAGGTACGTGCCACCATGCCCGGCCAATTTTTTCTATATATATTTAGTTGTCCAGCTAATTTCTTTTCTATTTTTAGTAGAGACAGGGTCTCGCTCTTGCTCAGGCTGGTCTCAAACTCCTGAGCTCAAGAGATCCTCCCGCCTCGGCCTCCCAGAGTGCTGGGATTACAGGTGTGAGCCACCGCGCCCTGGCCTTATATATTTTATTTCCGTGGCATATCCAGGAGGATACTTGAGAGCGTAAGCAGAGGAAATTGGCCACCTGTCGCCCTTTGGCCACCCAGCCCCAATGGTCATTCCTTTGATGAACCCCTAGACAATGAATATAACATATCGTATTATGTTATACAAAGATTCGCAAGCCCAAATCCCTCTTCACGAGCAGTAATTACAGGTCGAGTCGACAACATAACTAAGTTTATTCATTCAACTGTGAAAAATGATTATCTAATATGGACAACACACTGTGCTAAGCTCTGAGGAAATGGTTTAAAAATAGATCCAGGGAGGACCTATGCAAGGAGGGATTTTCAGTCAAATGGGGAAGACAAAGACAAACACACACACACACACACACACACACACACACACACACACACACAAATAAATGTATAATTAGATATTATACTAAGTGCAATGAATGAAAAGAAATAGATTCTAAGAGTGAAAATAGCTGAAAGGACCCTATTTAACAGGCAGGAAGGGGTGAGAGGTGTCACAGAAGCCTTCTCTGTTGAGAGCTGAGTTGTGACCTGGGAGAGGGGTAGGAGTTGGCCAGGCTAGGGATCTTTCCAGAAGAGACAATAGTATGTGGCAAGGTCCTAAGGTTGGAACAAGCTTGAGCCACTTAAACACCTGAGATTTTGGAGTATCTTTGTCTCCTTGCCTCGAATTATCCAAATTCTTTGGTTACGGCTACACTTCTCATTCTTTATAGACAGTCTCACAAATGGACGTGGTTTTGTTCCTTGCCGTTTTTCTTTTTTTGGGAGAAATATTTAATCAAGGCAAATATCCTAATGAATGTGATACAATCATGAATAAAAAACTAAAATACGGGAAGTTAGAGGCTATAAAATTGTCTTCCTAGAAGAGATGCCCAACTCCCTAATTTTACACTTAAAAAACAAAGAAATTAAGTGACTTGCATGAGCATGACTTTGTAGATATAATCAAGTGAAGATGAGATCATGTTCAATTAGGGTGACTCTAATACCACATGACTGATGGCCTCATAAGAGGAGACACAGAGACAGACACAGGGAAAACGCCACGTGACAAGGGAGCCAGAGCATGGAGTGACGTGGCTATGAGCCAAAGCAACCCCGGGACGCTCAGAGAATGGCATGCAGTAGACTCTCTCGGAAGGCTCAGATCTTCTGACACCTTAATTTTGTACTTCCAGCCTCCAGAACCAGGAGAGAATAAATTTCTGTTGTTTTTAATCTCAAGCTTGAGTTAATTGGCTACCGTAGCCCTGGGAAGCGAATACAGACTCCTTTCCTTTTTCCCACCTTTTTCACGTCTCATCCATCATTTTAACCCTTTTCTTCCCATGCTCCACCCCAACTCTCATCCTACGTCCTCAGCCCCTGCCCTGAGCGGCCAAGAGGTGGGACTTGCCTCTAGCATCGTGGTGCTCAAAAGGGCAATCTTACCCCCACGGGACATTATCAGTGTGTGTTTGGGTAATGTGTTCCAGCACATGCCTTAAGTATGTGCACTTCCATGACTGTGTTTGACTAAGCAATGGTGGGAAATAATTCACTGAGTAGCATGAAAATATCTGCTCCATTGCGTTCTGTTTCAGAGTGATGAAGTTCTTTAAGAATCACTCCACTGCAGAAAATATAAAATTATGTTTCTCTTTACGCCAGGGGTGCACTGTCCCTTCTCATGCAAGATTCCATTTTCATGTCAATGCACATTTAGATCCTTCAATCTGGAACTAAATTTGCAAATTTTTGGCATAAAGCAGTTTCCTTTTTATTGCCCTGCTGTCTCCATGATATCTGCTTGATTTTATTACGCTCACGGTTCAGACATGTGTTTCAGTTCTTGTTTCCTGTCTCTGCTCGCTTTGCCCCTTCCCATTACGAGTTCTACTCAATTTGGCAAACTCAATCTGCCAAAATTCTAAGTCATTTTAAGGAAACCATAACTAACAGAAAACACGTAGGTGACTTTTTTTTCCCCTCCAACTATTCCATAGGCTGAAACTGAGTCTAAACAAATCTACCTTTACTAAACTTGAATATTTGGATTAATACCTTCTCATTCCAATGAGTACTCTAAACTACCTGGCCACCTGTCATTCCCATCTTTCAAGTCAGAAGCACTTGCTGTACAACAGGTATGTCACCAAAGTTTCTGGGTAAATTTGAATCTCCTCTTTTGTCTCTTTGTAGCAATTTTTGTTTGACCTTACTACAAGTTTAAAGCTAAGAATGGGCGTTATAAGTGGTCACATGAGTCCTGCCTTACATGGAAGAAGACACTGGTTTGCAAGTGTGATTGGTGAGCTGGGAGAAAGTAAAAATGATGGGTGACATGTGTTCTGTTTTGTCCCCGAATGTATACATTTGGGGGAATCTGATTCATCTCTCAGTGGAATAATCATCATCTCATGCTTAAAACAGAGATGATACAAATGCCAACAGGTCTGCAGCCCGCCATTTATCATAACTGGACCTCATCGCACCTCCTGTGCAGGTGGTAAGGTTCCTCTTCAGCTCAGCTCTTAAGGCTTGAGTACAAAAGGGTTGGTTTGGGACAAACATCTCTCCGCACGTGGGGCAGAACACACACGGACTGAGCAGTCATGATGGAACACAGTTGGAATTCGGAAGAATGGGAACATCCCACCTCGCCTGACCATAAAGTCTAAAACATTGGTTTTCAAGCTGTCCAATTGTCACTTCCAGTGTCACCTCATCACACTGTCAAATGCCAACATGAGTTTTCTAGGAACAATGGGAAATCTGTTTCATTTTGGAGACAAGAATTAGATAGTCTGGGTGGGGACTTCAGGGAAACTTTTTTTTGGAATAAATATGACATATTTGGAAGCCAAAATACCACCCTCAATACTAGTAATACTATCGTAATAATCACTGTCGTGGTTGCACCGCTGCAGGAAAGACACCAGGACTCAAACACGTGCAAGTCGACTCAGGGTTGAAATAATACATAACAAAGAAAGAAAACTGTGGCCCAGGCATATGAGAGCAACAAAACATACATAGCCCAGGAAATTTTGCTCACTCTATGAATTTAAGTAATGGGTTGTTAATCCTCAAAATACGTATTGACGACCATATGTTATCAATCAAAGACATTGACAATCGTGACAAATCATTTTTTAAATACAACTAAGGAAGAAAAGAAAAACACTCTCAATCAAATATAAGACCATTTAAGTATCGTAAAAAAAGAAAAATTGCTGCTGATTGAATTATGGACAGAATGTTTTCTAACTACCTTGTGTGTGAGGCATTTCAATTTCAGTTGTGTTAAAATGTGAAAAATGGGCATTTTAAAATGAAAGAAATCTAGTAGGTCTATCTTTTTCTTTTGAGTTTTATTGCATAAAAATGTGCTAAGAAACCTTTTTACTTCTCCTCTCCCAGCCCCCCTTCCTGTGAGGCTTGGAATACTCTGAACCTTGGAATATTTTATGACAGTTCTTTTCAGGAAAAACTGTAACTAAATATTTTGTTAATTTCATTTAAATGCAAGTTATGTGGATCCTCTTTTTGAATCCAAATAGAAAATAATGCATGTGCCAAATCAGTGGCCACAGACCATGTTTTTGAAGCCTTATTAATCTTCTCTAGAAATATGTTATATACCACTTTGGGCAAAGCAGCTCCAATCTAGGCTACCACTTGGATGAGTCTGCAAGGTCTGCAGGGAGAAATAGGAAATGATATTAATATGCTAATGGAAAAAGGGAGGCATTGAAGATACAGAAGGAAGAGGGTCAGGTGGCTGAGATTCATTCATTCACCCAAGACATGGTGACAAGAGCCGTGGAGAAAAATAAAGACGGTGAGTGTAACAGAGATTGCCAAGGGAGAGGACTGCTATTTTATCTAAGATCGTCAATAAAGAAACTCACAGCTAAGAGGACATTTGAGCAGAAACCTGAAGGATACAGGAATAAATCCATGGATGTTGCAGAGAAAGCACAGATGACGGCAAGATTGGCTTAGCGTATTTCAGGAAGGGGGCCGGTGCAATTAGAGCAGATGGAGCTGGGAATACGGGAGGAAGGAGATGAGGTAAAGAGAGGGGACCTGGGGACAGGGAGGGAAATAGGGGCAGGGACTTGAAAGCCACTGGAAGGTCTATGGATATCTTCCTGGATGCGGCGAAAGCCTTTTAAAGATGTCTATCAGAGAAATATTGTGATCTGACTTACATTTTAACAGGATCTCTACTGTGTTAAAAAATACACCGTGCGAGAGCCGCCATGAAGGCAGGGAGACCCATGAGGAGGCCGTGGCAGAGACGCAAAGGAATGTGGTCTAAATCTCCAGTCCTAGAAAGAGGGTTTCATGTTCTACTGATTTGGGAGGGAAGGAGACAGTTAAGCAAACGGAAACAGCATGTGCCGAGGGAAAAATATGAAGAAAATCTCACCTGATAGTCTATGTTATATTAGGCACTGAAAATTTTATAACCTGCCACATTTTCTTTTTGTCTTGACTACCAAGAAGTTTAGAGCCAAATTTAATACTTAATGAAATTGTTCATAAATGTATTCATTAGTTCACTTACTCATGCATTCGATCAATAACCGACTGTTTCACGGCCAATGTATGCTAAACACTGTGCAATATGAACAGTCCCAGTCTTGAAGATTTCAATCAAGTGTGAAAAAGAAATCTTTGAGCTTTTCTTGCAGCATATATAATCTATAAGGGTTATTTCTTTAATTATTGAAACTCTATCACCCATGGACATTGAATGACAAATTAAAATTTGGAAAGAATGCTATGTATTATTTTGACACAAAGAAACATTAACCAACTTACATTAACCAACACAGAGCTTTTGGAGTCAAAATGACTCTTTTTCAGAAATGACTAATTAATAAATTGTGCATTTTTTTTTCCTGAATCGATGAATTGTGAATTGGGTTTTCTTTTGAATTATATTTGTATGGTGAAAATAACTAATGTAGGCATTCTCAAAGTATATACAATCATTGTTTTAATAGAAAAAGTATAATTTGTAGCAACCTTGCTTAGATAAAAACCATCTTGCTTACATAGTCTGGTAAATTATACCATGAAACTAAACTGCAATGAGAGCTGAAATATTTGAAGTCTCTACTTTGACCTCATCACTACCTTCATTTAGCTAATTCAGGAACTTTAATGGTTATCTATAAACACTCTTCTTATTTATGATATGGTAAAGTAATCAATGTTGTACCAATAAAACAGACAACTCAACCAAGTATAATTAGATTAAGAAGGAAAATAAACAGAGTCATGTTCATTTCTTAAGATCTTTTAAAAATCTGGAAATTGTTGTGGAAAGTCCAGCTCTTGGAATGTTAAAGGCCAAATGGTATCAGGAAGCTAGTCATTCAGTAAGAATGATAACTTCGGGGTCTCAACTGTTACCAGGCAGTGATTACCCAGAGGGAGGGGGAAAAAAAGGGTGAAATTTCCCCATTTGGTAACTTGATAAGTCTAGGAAAAACATAATAAGAAACAAAATTAAATGTGCTGGATGTCACCACTGAAAATATCTAATTATTAAATATCTTTGTATCTTACTTAGAACCATTTTCCCAGCATTTGGGAATGTGTCAGTAGTTATCATATTTATTTTCAAGCCTTACAGATAGAAATTTGAGGATATATAAACAGCAGTCCTAAAACTGTAATCATTAGTAGTTCAGGACCACAACCAGAAAATACATAATTTGGCTTTTTAAAACACTTTAAAATCATTTGGCTATTTGTATCATATGGTTTTCAGTTATACTTGACTGTAGATTTATCATCTTAATTTTTGATTGACCAATATTTAAATAGTTTTTCTTACTCCTTGACCTCTGTATGTTTTTACAGACCGAAATAAAAACATGTTTCCTAAAGCATTTTTTCATTTCAGTATATTATATCTAATTTAGTTCAAGTAAGGATAACCTATTTAAGGAAAGAAAAATCCATGAAAAAAAATATATTAATTTAACAAATATTCATTGAGCTAGGTACTATTCTAAGACATTGGTTAGGTTATACTCTCTAGAAACCATTCTTCTCAATTTTATCAATGGCCTCTGTGATGGTTAATTTTATGTGTGACCTTGGCTAAGTGTGGTGCCCACTTGTTTAATCAGCACCAGTTACTGAGAAGGAATTTTCTGTCAAGGAGTTTTTTTTAGATGTGATTAACATTTAGATCAATCGATCCTGAGTGAAGCAGATGACCCTTCACAATGTAGGTGGGCCTCATCCAATCAGTTGAAGGTTGTAAGAGAAAAGACTGAGGTCCCCCAAGGAAGAAAGAAATTCTGGGTCCAAACTGTCTTTGCACTCAAGACTGCAACACCAGCTCTGCCGGGTCTTCAGCCTGTCGGCCTGCCCTGCAGATTTCAGACTGGCCAGCCCCAAGTGGGAGCCAATTTCTTAAATCAATCTCTCCCTCTCACCCCTCTCCTTCTTTTTCTCATGCACGGATTTTCTCTCTCTTGCTCTGTGTGTGTGTGTGTGTGTGTGTGTATACACACGTATGTACACTGCATGTGCATAATGTGTGTATGTGTATATATACTGTATATGTTGGTTCTGTTCCTCTGGGGGATACTAGTAAAACCTCCATGATACCGAATGCAATGGTCGGTTTTCATCTCTTCTCTTTGATACACTTTCTTAACTTCAGTTTCAAAAGACTGCTCTTGGTTTCCTTCTACATTACTTATCTCTTCTATTCAAATTCTGTTGTTGATTGTTCCGCTCTGATTTCTTAACGTTGGGTTGGCTTTGGGCTACTCTTTGATCCCTTTCTTTTCTCTACCTACACTCTCCTTGGGTGATCTGATCCGGTTTCATAACTATGAAAGCCATCTATACGCCAATGACTCCCAAATGTAAATTTCAAACCCAAATTTTGCACTGAAAATCCAGATTCACACATTTAACCCGGTATTTGACATTTAGCTATCCAAAAGACACTCTCAAAATTAGCATTGTTCATTGTTAAACTTTGGCTATTCCCTCACCAACCCCTGCTAATCCATTTCACACCCAACAGTCACTCAGAAAATCCTATTTCTGCCTTCAAAGTATATTCAGACTCTGACCATTTCTTATCACTCTACTGCTAGGACCCTAGCCTGAGTCAGCATTAGCTGTCTCCTGGATTCGTTGATAACTTCTTAAATAATTTCCATTTCTACCCTTGTCCTCTGATACATCATTTCTAGACACAGTGTTCCTCTTCAAATGTAGGTCAGATCTTGTCACCTCTCTACTCAAAATTGTTCAATGATCCCACATTGCACTAACCTATAAAAGCCAATACCCTTACAACGGCGTAGATACAACTTGAAGCTATTTTATTCTCTGCGAAGGGTGTGACGAAGACGCCCTACAGACACTACACAATCTAGCCCTGTTTCCCTACTAGTTCTCAGACCTTCCATCCTTCTATCCTCCCTCCTCTTCCATTCCGCTGCCTCCTTGCTATTTCTCCAACACTGTTGGCAAGCTCCTGACTTAGGGCTTTTGCATTGCTCGACCTCTCTGCCTGGAAAGCAGTTCTTACAGATAATCACATGAATCACATTTATTAAGTCTTTGCTCAAATGTCAGCTTCTCAATGAGTCTCACTCTAATAACCTGATTTAAAATTGCAACCTTCCCCCAACGAATTTGCACTACTGATTACCCTTAACTTTATCCTCTTTACGTATTTCCAAACTGTGAGTCTTTTTTATTGACCTGAACTCTGGACTCATGTATCTCCCGCTAATATGCAAGCTCCACTAGGGTAGAAATGTTTGGCAATTTTGTTCACTGTTACATTCTAACATACTCAGCACAGTGTATGGCACATAATAAATAAATACTGTATGTTTACATTTTAATAATTTAAAATAAGCTATTTCAAAGCACATATTTTATGAAGTTATGAAACCTAAGTTACCACCCTATTTCAGAAAATCAGGACAAACTCCTCTCAAATAAACTTAACCAATATTAGGTATCCAAGTTTGATGCCATTTTATTAGGGAAGAGTTTACTGCTACAACTATAAAAACTAACAGGGCACCCAGACTGATTACATGCACCCAAAGCAATGGAGAGCAGGATGGATGCTGCTGTTGCTCCCAAGATCAGAGAGAGATGAATGAGGAGAGATTGTCCCTACCGTTGCTCTCCTGCTCATCACCATGGTAATGTGAGCATCATCAACGGACAAATGGAATAAGATCATGGAAACTGACCTACTCACTTATAGCTTAAATACTTGCATAGTTCAATCCACCCTGGCCCTTTTAGAGTATTACTTAGTAAACTTATCTGTCCATATTCGTTGATTTTACGTAGGGCATAATAATTTATTCCATATACATAATCACTGTGATGTATTCTGACTCATTGTCTTTGACAGTTACTTCTGGACTAGACCAGGCTATCATCTCATGAGCATTTGGACAATCTAGGGCAAATCACAGACCGCCTTCCAAGTTGGATTGTATTTCTATACAGAATATGTTAAATATGACGATGAGGGGCTCATGCTCCATTTGTTGTTGATTCATGCACTCGAGTGCTTACGACCTTCAAAATATTATCCTAGGAGGCAATCAATTGTTAACACAAATTAAGTATGTTATGGATACTCAATAATGCAGTAAATGCAAAAAATAATAATGGCGTTGTTATATAATACCACTACCCAAATCTCAGAAAACACTGTTCAAAACATTAAAAATCAATCGTGTGTGTGTGTATATATACATATATATATAGAGAGAGAGAGTGTTCAATTCTTGGTGTTCCTCAAAACAATTAAATGAATCCCACAAAAAAAAATCACGAAACACTTTTTAGATACATTTTCTAAATCTACATAGCAGTTATATTAATGCTTATCTTTTCCAGTAATAAAGAAAATACATGCTCATTATGGAAAAACTAAAAAGTTTTGAGTTGGATATCCAAGTTTTGTATAGTACACCAAAGTCACATGTCCGCAGTACATTAAGAGAAATTTTTAAAGAAAAGGCAAGCAGGGAGGAAGGAAGGAAAAAAGGAAGAAAAAAACAGAAGACTCTGAGGCAGACATTAACTTGAAATCAGGAAAATGCTGGTATCAGTCCACTTTCAGGGTCTGGTCAATGAGTTGTCTAAATAACGTGCCACTAGTCCAAACCATTCACTGTGTTTGTAATTAAGCTCAGAACTATACATAATGAGAAAGAGTGTGTTAAATGTAAAAGCAATGTTACTTCCTTCAGTTTGTCAAAACAATCCTGAAGTCTTATGGTTTGAAATATAATTCTCAGTGCTTAATTCTTTTGGTAATCTACTGTGAAGAAAAAGAGAAGTTCATAATAACCCAGTGTGAAATAATAAGAAATACACATATCGGTCTCTGCCCTCAGTTCCTGGCACAGAACTCTTTATAAGTTCTTCAGTGATAGGGGTGCTTGGAGAATCTTCTATTCCAGTGTTTGGTCTCTGACTCCACTTCCTGAAACAGGGATCCCACGTCCCTAGGAATTTCCTAGGTGATGGGAGCATTTCTTTGCTCAAATGAGGTGACCCTTGGTGGGCTGCTGGATGGTGGCTGGTCGCCAGAAAGGCCCAGCCAGGATTATGAGCTTGGAGCTTTCAGCCCCACTCCTTTAGAGAGGGCAGAGGAACAGCAAATGGAATTAATAATCAATCATGTCTGTGTGATGAAGCCTCCGTCATAAAATTCCTGAACTATAGAGTGTGAGGAGCTTCTGGGTGGGTGAACACATCTGTGAGGCAGGAGGGAGGGCTCACCCGATTCCACAGGCACCCTTCACTCCATACACCTTTGATCTCTATCATTTAATATCAATATATCCTTCATTAATAAACCAGCGAATACAGTGTTTTCCTGAGTTCCGCAAGTTCTGTTAACGAAACCCAGGGAGGGGGCTGTGGGAACCCCAGTATAGAGCCAGTGGGTCAGAAGCACAGGTCATAACCAGTGCTTGCGCCTGGCATCTCAAGGTGGGGGCGGTTTTGGGGAACTGAGCCCTCAAGCTGCGTGGGATCTGATGGTATCTCCAGTAAGAGGGTGTCAGAATGGAGCTAGAGGACACCCGGCTATTGTCTGTTGGAGATTCTGCCAGAGAACTGCTTGAAGTGTGGGTAAAAAAAAAAAAAAAAAAAAAAACCCACACATCTGGTGTCAGAGTGCAGAGTGGCTGTGTGAATGTACAGAGTCAAAAAAACACTTTAATTGTTCCTATATCCTTATACCCTGTGGCTGAAAAAACAATCTGTGTCCTTTTTGTATTAAGGAAAGGGGGAGAAGAGACCACGATCGAGTTTTATGATTTTATATGCTATTTCGGTCTGGTTACAGAACACTTACCAAACCGGGTTTAATTTTATTTCTTTAATAAATTCTTTCTCTCAAAACACACAATTAAAATTAATAAGAAATACAATATAATCTTAAATGAGAGCTTATAGACTGCATTCCCTACAACAGCTGCTTTTATTTCATTTTATATTAGCCAAGCTTTATGTAGTGTCTTTGTAGCTGATCTTACAGAACTGCAACACTATGAGCCCCCAAAGCACATGTTTCTGATTTTGTGTTATCTGAAATAACACTTCTTATAATATTCAAAAAATGAGACTGTATTGTGCCTGAGAGGAAAAAAATCCAGGTATCATTTAAACTATCATTGAAATAAATATGAATGTTATTCATTGAGGGCACAGAAAACTATAGACTTTATCTTACTCTCGCTTAATCTACCATTCTGCTTTCTAGAGAGCCCTATTCGGAAAAACAAAAACAGAGGCCACAACTTTGACATCTAAGACATCTAAAATGGACAATGTAAGCATGGTTTTAAAAAAAAAGCCACCCTCTTAATTTATATTCCCAGTGAAATTTTATGTTTATGAGTAATAACTTTCTTCTATGGAGCTTACAACATCTTATGTACACTAATTGCTGAATCTTTTCAACATCCTTAAGAAATAAGCAGGAAACTCCTGTTGGTCAAGACAAATGAAAACAAAGTCATACTCCATTATTTAGCATGAATAAGGAAATCTAATGAATTATTGCACAAAAATTGTTAATTAGCTATTCTTTTTTAAATTAAATAATATTTTTTTAAATTTCAGAATATTAGGGGGGTACAAACACTTTGGTTACATATACTGCCTCTGCCCGAGTCAGAGCTACAAGCGTGCCCATCCCCCAGACAGTGCTCACCGCACCCATGAGGTGTGACTATGCCCATCCCCTCCACCCCCTCCCAGCTGCCCAACTTAATTAACTATTCTTGTGGAGAACCAAGCAAGAGGAAATTGGGTTAAAATGTTCTTAAATTACAATAGAGGAAATACAAGATAGAAATACGAAAGACTTTCACACGGTGGGAGTAAAAATGAGGTGGTTAGGATGCTCAGCCCACATCATGCATGATAACAATGCAACATAAGATGACTGGCAAGGTTCGGGGTCGTGGAGGGGCACAAAACACCATATGACTTCCTACATCACCTCTTCCCACTTAAGGACATTCAGGCACTTATATTTGAATTATTCTCCCAGCACAGTCCCGAATCTCAGAGCAGCATTTTTCCTGCATAAATGTGTTTGTACCGGGCAGGAACCAGAGCTCTATGATAGGATACAATAGCATCTTGTGCGTTATTATTCTTCTTTTGGAAGAGAATAAAGATAAATTTCAGAAGTCACTTTTACATGGTTTAAACCAGGAGGCAAGTAATAATGTCCCTTTCGATCTCTTCCAAACTCAACGAATTCCATCCCAGTGAAAATTACATAGACGCAGTTTCTGGATCAATATAAGAAAAAGAGGGCTACCAGGAACAGTCCTCTCTAAAGGACATTGTCTAAGCAATTACTGACCAAATACGTGATCCAACTGGGTTGGCCCTATGGTGCTTTAGGAACCTACAAATACAAATTTTAACATATTTATTGTCTCTCCTACACACTAAGTGAGCAACTATGGCTCTGAATCCTGGAGAATTGACTATCTTTTTCATTACCTTCTCTATGGTTTCCCAAAATATGGTGTAATTTGCATAAATGGTTTAGTGTACTATGCATTGGCATTCCCTCCACCAAAGCATGGCTTCATTGATTTAATACAGTTTAGTTATATAATTTTTCACAGTTGCAAATTGAAATTTTTTATTTATTTTGGAGACATTGGTGGAACAAATGGATTCAGAGCCCAGAGGAAAGTGTTGTGATCTAATACCAATCTGTCAACATTCCAAAACGTATCAAAGCAGCAGCCTATAAACATTTTCAAAGTTTTTGAGTTTCAATCCTAATAATCTCACATTTTGTGGAGACCATTAATGACAAAAATACTGTGATTTATGGAGAATGTAATCTTAATATTAGACGCTGAGAATGCTGTCTTTATTTGATTATATTCGAACTTATTCAATTTACCGCTTTTCCTAAGACCTCCCTTCTGAAAAGGAATACCACAAGGTAATATGAAAGTTAAGATAAATAGACCAGAAATGAAATCAACATGTTTGGGTTATGTATTCAAAAATATTTCTGATCAAAGATCAGAAATGATTCAATAGCCTATGAGGGATAACAACACAGTATCACTCTATCTTTTATTTTGCTCTGGTTATCTTTCCAGGACCAAAGCAACCAACTTTAACTGCTGAATATTTTCCAGAGATAAATACAAAGCCAAACTCCTTGCCATGGTCTATAGACACATCATGTTCTGGCTTCCCCCTACCACCCAGCCCTTCACCTCCCACTGCTTCCACTCTCCTCTAACAAACACAACCTGAGTTTCAGCCTCCCAGTGGTTCCCTAAACCTATTATTCCCTAATCCTAATCCTCCACATCTGTGTCCTTAATTAAGCTTTGCTTCAACCTGGAAAGTTCTGCCAATTTCCTTCTCACCAAGTGAATTCTTACTTATTCAAAATATGTCTCCTCCACATACATGAGTGGATTAATAAAATATGGCATATGTATACCATGGAGTATTATTTAGCCATAAAAAAAAATGTGAACAACTACCTTTTGTAACAACCTGGATGGAACTGGAGACCATCCTCCTAAGTGAAGTATAACAAGAATGGAAAAACAAATACCATATGTACTCACTATTAAATTAGAACTAAATGATAAACACTTATGTGTATGTATGGTAATAAAATTCAATGGAAATCAAGCAGGTGGTGGGAGGGACAGGGGAGGGGTAAATTCACAACGGGTACAATGCATATTATCAGGTGATGGGCACACTTATAACTTTGACTCAAACTGTACAAAAGTAATTCATATAACCAAAACATTTGTATCCCTGTAATATTCTGAAATAAAAATAAATACTGTCAACCACTTTATATCTAGCAAAACTGTCCTTCAAAAGTGAAATAGAGAAAAAAGTGGGATAGAAATTAAGACATTCCCAGATGAATAAAAGCTGAGACAGTTTATTAGTACTAGAGCCACCTGGCAAGAAATTTTAACGGGGTCCTGCAGTTTAAATAAAAGGACACTAGAAAATAAATACAACAAAAACAAAAATAAGTAAATTAGACTTAATTAAACTAAAAAAGTTTCTGCACAGCAAAAGAAATAATCAACAGAGTAAATATACAACCTACAAAATAGGAGAAAATATTCACAAACTATACATCAGACAAAGGACTAATATCCAGAATCTACAAAGAACTCAAACAACTCAGCAAGAAAAAAATAAATAACCCCATTAAAAAGTGAGCAAAAGACATGAACATTTTTCAAAATAAGATATTCAAATGGCCAGCAAACATATGAAAAAATGCTCAACATCACTAATCTTCAGGGAAATGCAAATTAAAACCACAATGAGATACCACCTTATGCTTGTAAGAATCGCCATATTAAAAAGTCAAAAAAACAATAGGTGCTGGTGTGGAGGCAGTGAAAAGGGAATGCTTATACACTGTGGGTGGGAATGTGTGTTTGTACAACCTCTATGGAAAACAACATGGAGATTCCTCAAAGAACTAAAAGTAAACCTACCATTTGATCCAGCAATCTCACTGCCAGGTATGTACCCAAAGGAAAAGAAGTCATCATATCAAAAAGACACCTACACTCGTATGTTTATCATAGTACAATTCATAATTGCAAAGATATGGAATCAACCTAAGTGCCCATCAACTGATAAGTAAATAAAGAAAATGTGAGAGATATACACACACACACACACACACACACACATATATATACATATACACACTCCATGGAATACTACTCAGCCATAAAGAAGAATAAAATAATGTCTTTTGCAGCAACTTGGATGGAACTGTAAGCCTTTATCCTAGGTGAAGTATCTCAGGAATGGAAAAACAAATTCCTCATGTACTCACTAATAAGTGGGAGCTGAACGATGGGTATACATGGTCATATAGAGTGGTATAATGGACTCGAGAGACTCAGAAGGGAGGAGGATTGGAGGGGAGTGAGCGAACAAAAACTGTCAGGTCCACTGTATGCTATTTGGGCAATGGGTATACTAAAAGCCCTGACTTCACCACTATACAACTCATCTATGTAACAAAAAAACTACTTGTGCCCCCTAAATCTATTGAAATAAAAAATAAAAAATAAATTTAAAAATTTTAAAAGGACACTAGATAGTAATTAGAAGCAGGATGAAGAAATAAAGATCTCAGTAAAAGTAAATACATGGGAAATTATTTTTCAAAAAGTTAGTATTATGTAATAAGAGAGTATAACTGCACTTTTGTTTTCTACATGATTTAAGAGATTAATACATTCTAAAATTATTAGTCTAAAAGCTAGTATTATTATAGCTTTGGTTTATAACACCACATTTTGTTTTCTACATAATTTAAGAGACTAATGCATTGAAAAATTATTAGTTTGTGTTTCTGGGCACATAATGTACTAAGATGTAATTTTGTGACATCAATAACTACAGGGACAGGGACAGAACTGCAAATGAGCAGTGCCGGGATAAATTCAAATTACAGTGTTATAGCTTTAGGATGTCAAATGTAATTGCCGTGGTAACCACAAAGAAAACAGTCACAAAAGGCTGTATATGCAAAAGTAAATGGGAAGGAATTAAAACATTTCACTACAAAAAAAATCAACTAAATACAAAAGAGACAGTAAAATGGGATCTCAAAGAGAAATTTATACACCCCTGTTCCTAGTAAATTAGTTATGATAGCTAAAACGTGGAAGCAACCTAAGTGTCCATCAAGTGATGAACCGATTAACAAAACGTGGTACAGAGATACAATGAAATATTACTCTCCCTTAAAAAGGAAGGAAATTCTGACACACGCTACAACATGGATGACCCTGAGGACATTGTGCTGAGTGAAATAAACCAGTCACAAAAAGATGCTGCATGGTTCTACTCACACAAGGTACCTAAAGTAGTCAAAATCATAGACGGAAAATAGAATGGTAGTTGCCAAGGTCCGGGGCAGGGGGAATGAGGAGTTACTGCTTAATGAGTGGAGTTTTAGCTTTGCAAGATGAACAGAGTTTTGGAGATGGATGGTGTTGATGGCTGTACAACAATATGAACATACTTACTATCACTGAACTGGACACTTAAAAATGGTTAAGATGGTAAATTCTGTGTGTATTTCACCATAACAAAAAATTGAAGGAAAAAAAGACTTTCCCTCAAGGATTTTGAACATCAACAATTCTTCTAAGAGGCTTTCTATGATTAATTAGCCTCTGAATTTAAGCAGAAATAAAACTCAAACCACAATAAAGCATGTTTCATGTTAGTTTTCAGATGACGACAGGGTAAAAGGAACTCTAAAGAGTGATTTAAAATAATTTCACATTAGATTATATTTGAGGTTAAAAGTCATATTTTTATAGTATGCAAAATATAAATTAGCAATCTCATTACTTTTATTCCCTATAGACAAAACAAGGGGGAAATATAAAAATGCAAGCACATGTAAATGGTTTTTTGTTTACGTTGTTTGGGAAAGTTCAGTTTGTTTCAAATCTGAGCCCAATCAAGAAAAAAATTTAAATTAAGAACACCGTATGAACCATAGCAAAGACTCAAACTTTATACATCTATTTTTTCTCTCAATTTCCCCTCCTGTTTTCACATGCCGACTTTACAAAACAGAGAAACTAAAAGTGAGAACACGTACAGAAAATTGTTTTTATATTTCTTCAGCACACGTTTTGCCATTAAATATTCACATCATTCAACCAAGCAATTTCTAACATAGACTCAAAATAAGCTCATTTGTAAAGCAAAACATGTGCGAACAATGATTAAAATACAGACAGCAAGCGGTGTTTCTCAGGTCTCCTTTGCTTTTCTTATTTTCCGTCCTATTTCCACTCAAATCATTTTACAGAAAATGGTCACCACTCAGAGCAAACAATTTTCTCTGGAGTGAGAAAATTAACCAGTAAACATAAATCTACCATACCATCTCTGAGAAATGTTATCCATTTGGGTTATAAAATTCTTGTTTTGGGCTTCTTGAATTGCTAAGTACAATCTTCTTCCTGTAAACTGTGCAAGTTTATCAGAACAGCATAAAGTTACTCGTTGTATGCTCTCTGGGGAAAAGAAGGAACGACCTTTCCCACCGAAGACAAGAGTGATAATGAAAATCAAATGTGAAGTCATCAAGCCCATGGCAGTGCGTTTTCTAGGGAAACATTTTGTTATTTAAGTGAAAGCATTATCTAATGAATTGTCTGGGCCATGATTGAGCACGTAACAGAATTTAGTCCTGGATATACTGTGGATAATAAAACATGTGAGTTGCCTGAGTTCCACCCCTTACTGTAGACCTAGTAGTGTTATTCATCCATTCAAAACCCATATACTGAGTGCCTACCGTATTGCTGCTTCTGTCTTCAAGGAGTTCAGGATCCAGAGAGCCGGACAGGAAATCCAACAGCAGTAGCACAAACCAGAACGTTCTTTGAAAGGTCGAGGCCCCAGGTTCGACTGGGAGCACGTAGGAGGGGCACTTAACCAGGCCTGGAATAGGGCAAGGAGGGGCAAGAAAGCTATTCCCAGCTGAGGCTGCTTGAAGGCTAAGTGGAATTTTAACAGAAAAGAGAGAAGAAGGTTTTCAGTCTGAGCAAACAAGCATGGACAGATCTGAGAGCTGTTAGATGGCAAAATAAGACTTACGGATCATTTTACCTCCTTAGTTAAATATATTCCTAGGTACTTTATTTTCTTTGTTGCTATTGTGAAGAGAATGGGATGGATATGCTTGAAGCTCAGACTTGGGGGTGAGGGGGAAAGGGTAACATACGTAACCTAAACATCTGCACCCCAATAATATACTGAAATAAAAAAAAAGACTTACGGATCAGACGTGGGCGCTGAGGCAGAGAAAGTCTAGATAAAGGGAAACAAATCGATCTCATTTTCCACATCTGTGTAACTTTGTTGGCACTTACACCATCTGCCTGGCCAAATATTGGGTAGCCCCCTAAGGAGAATACAGATATGAAAAAATGTGTGGTCACTCTCCTTAATAATGTTCCAGCTTACTTAGAGTGGGGGCTTATGCGGGGTGTGCAGATAGACTTCCTAAAAGCAAGTGCAGGTGGCAGGACAGAAGTCTCACAGCAAACGGTTGGACCACAAGAGAAAATGGGACCGATTCCACCTGGGTATAAAGTAAGAACTAATGACGTTATTGGCTCCAGGTGCCACCCTCCTTCTCTCCCACAGCGTTCAGGGATCACAGCATTCTTCCCTGCTGAGCCCAGATTTACTTCTCAAACAACAGTCCAGGCACACACAGCTGATCGGAGTTGATACGTAAGACAATCCTGCGTACTCGACACCTTGAGAGGCTTAGTCTTTGAAGGAAAAGGAGGATCAATGGGAGTGGAGTTAAAGATCAGAAAACCAAGGTTGGGGGGGTGTCCCTGAGGTTGGCTGACACTGGTTCTCTCTCCTAACGGGAGGGGGGAGAAGGGCAGGGGGTGCTGCGGATGGCAGGGCTGATTGCACTGACTTGTGCCACCCCCCGCACAGTCTGTCCTCCAGCAGAGCGCTGGTCAGGGCTCCAGGACCCACAGGCATCACCTTTGCTCCTACAGGAAAGACCAGAAATAGGGAGAGGGAACGGGAGAGGGAGGAGAGGGAGATACTTGATTCCACAAACCAGAAAAGAGTCCACAGGAAAAGCTCCTAAGTAGGGATAAAGGAGGAAGCAAACTACAGAGTTCTCGTTATGAATGGCAGCAGGGGCCGGTGGGACCTTGCGGGGAAGGAAGCCAGCCTTCCTCGTTCCTCGGTATAAAACAATCTCAGCATTGCACTGGAAAGAGAATGGAATGTTCATCAATTATACTAAAAGTAGATGGGCTTATTAAAAATGCAGCAATGTTTGCCAGAAGCAGATGGAAAACAGAAATTCAAAACAAGGTGAGGTCATTTGCAAAACCCCAGCCCTGCCACGAACTCCCAGCAGCTGACGGTTCTCCTGCACTGGGGTGGTGCTGATGAGAGGTGGTTGGGAATGAGAAGGCCAAATGCAGGAGGGGGAGAAAACCCCAAGACGTGGCTTATAGGTCCTTTTCCTTCTAGCATTTTCCAGAATAGAGAAAGACATCTCTTTCTCCTCCCATTTAATAGGCATTGGTATCAATTTAGAGTCTGTGAATTGCTGGTTTTATCCCTGTGGAAATCAGATTTCCCTCATATACCTATTGTACGTACGTGCTCATTAATCTTAAACACTGCAATTTATTACAGCTAAAACCAGCCAAAGTCTAGTAATTTCTGAGCCTGAACTTGGATGACCAATTTTTCTATAATATCAGAATTTTAATTCTAAAGCTTGAAATAACCTTAGAAATATCTAGTCCATCACTCTCAATTTCCCTATTGGGGAAAGTCAAATCCAGAAAAGTCAGGTTATTTGCCTTAGTTTACATAGCAGTTTTGTAGCTAGAAGCCAGAACTTCTGGCATCTGTTACAGTATAAAATTGAAGAAAATGAACACTTTGGCTTTGAATAATTATTTCAAGAATAAGGCTTAGGCTGCTAGCTAATGGGTATTCTAACAGTACTTAGTTATATTGCTTTAATAAGATCTATTAAATGGTGATGTAATGAAAATAACAGGGATGATAAGCATACCCAAATATTAATCATGATTCACACGATTTTACAAAGCTTTAAAAAATTCTCTTAGAACTATTGCCATAATGAAAACTTACTGTGCTTATTATAAAACAAATAGCAGAGGGGGGTGTAGGGAGGAGCAAAGGCTTTCCCACCTATTTCTGGGGAAATCAGAAAAAGCTGGTGTGATTGGCAAAACATGCAAAGGAAAGATTGAATTACAAGAAAATCAGCCCTTGTTACTTTAATCATCAATATGATGGAAATTTTTTTGACGATCACTGTCAATTTACACATTAAGTCACTATTCAATTATCCAAATTTGAAACAGAAAGTACTGTTTTCTTCTACAGTGGGATTAAAAATTAAGACATTACTAATTAGGGGGATGTTGACTGTAATCAGTTATTCTTATAGCTTCTTTTCTTCTTTTCTTTTTAATGAGTTCTTCAAATTAGGGCATACACAACATGGTTTCCAGAAAGACAGATGTGGGTGTGTCTAGAAGCAGATAGAAAGATGCTTTTTCCCAAGAGAAAGAAGTACTGTACTTTTGAAAGTTAGAGAAAATAGATAAATGTTTTTAGATTTTTGGATTTGAGAATCCTCACTGGTTTTATAGAAAAAGTGGGGTTATGAAAATATATAAACTTGATGGATGTATATAGGATTCCTAGAGGCAATGCACTGGAAATTTAACATGGGCGTTCTAGACAACCGAGCATTAGAGACTGTTTTAAGAAGTTCGGTTCTTCCAGTGACACTGTGACTTCTGTTCTTCATCGCCAATCTCAGCATCACTCAGTATCTCAGCTCCTCCTGGTAGAAAATGGGCATTTCCTATGCACCTCTCGGATTTTTTGGAGAGTAACAATCCAACAGTTTTAAAAATAATTTTTATGAAAACTGCACGAAATGCTTCACTTTACTTTCCAACTCCCAGTTTCCATAATTTTCAGTGCCTTGAGGTCAAGGTTATCTAAGTGAATAGTTTAGCGGATGGGGCAGGATAAAGTGCAGAGAAGGAACGTTGAGAAGAGAGATGACGTCCTTGATGACGTCACTGAGCTGCGGGATCATCCCGCGACTGCTGACATTTAGAGCTCTTCAAACGTAAGATAATTAAGTGTCTTCAATGCTTAAGCCACTATTGGTTGAGGTTTTTATGTTACTCGCATACTTTTTTTTTTTTGCAATGAATCAACAGAAGCTTTGTGGATCCGTCATTTACCTGGTGAAAGGCCACTATTTACCTTACGAATAATGGGATGTTGTTCTCCACGGTTTGTTCCCGTGTACCTCCGTCCCTTCTACCCCATCCTTCTCTGTTTGCCAAAAGGCTGACCTTCGGGCACCTCCTCGATGGAGCCCGCTGACTTCAGGCCTCCAGTTCATTTCAGCCAATGGGAGTCGCCAGCAAGAGAGCAGAGAGCGGGAAGAGAGTGAGACGGGTATTCCTTCCTTCCTCTCCCTTCCTTATGGGTCGTTGTAGTTAGAATTTTCTTCAACCTTCTGTTGAAAGATCCTATCAGGTAGCCCCAACTCTCTCAGAGTTCTAATGACAGCTTCTTCCTTCACCCCCGCAGGGAGACAGACCCCCTCTCTTGCTAGCCCCCGGGCAGCTACCAGTATTTGCAGGTTTCTCTTACGTCTGCCACACCTTTAGAAACAGCTCCTTCATTGTTAACTCTCCTCAGGTACCCCATTTGTGCACATGTCCACGCGGTGTAGGTTTCGATGTTGTTGTTTAAGAACCGATTGGCTAGTTGGTAGCATTAATTCACAGGAAAATTTCCAGCAGCATCATTCGTATTTAAAGGGAAATTCAGCAGATCTCTCTAATAAAAGGCTGCCTACGGTATGAAGCATTGCTATATAGTCACAGAATGGGAGAAAACATTTGCAGCTCATCTATCTGTTAATAATAAGAAACTTTAGAATACGGTCACGCACCACATCACATTTCGGTCAATGATGGACCGCATATACAACCGTGGTCTTACTAGATTGAAATATCATATTTTTACTGTGCCTTTTCTATGTGTAGATATGCTTAGATACGCAAATACGTACTATTGTGGTACAATTCGCTACAGTATTCATTACAGTAAAATGCTGTACAGGTTTGCAGCCTAGGAACAATGGGCTGTAATATACAGGTGAGGTGTGTGGCAGCTTCACCATCCAGGCTTGCCTAAGTACACCCTATGATGAGCCTTGATGTGTCCAAATTCTGAAAAGATTTCACTGTTAAGTCTTTGAGTACTTCCTGCATTTTGAAACAGATGTGAGATTTAAAGAAATACATCAAGAAATCTGGTATAATTTAAATTGCCTTACACTTCTTTTATCAAACCTCTGATTTCTGGAACAGAAAGGATATACTCAATAATACGCCGCAGTCACTCGATAATATGTTTTGAATTTACTGATTATAATAATTATGTTTGGGCTTCACTCGAATAAGCTTCAGATCTTCTTTAATATCTACAATGCTGGTATAAATTTTAATAAACGCATTGCCATGATGTTTAACTTTCTGAAATGAAGTTCTTTCAAAGATAATCTTTCCCTTTAACAGTGACGTTTATTTCATTTATCTTTAATGCACACAAGAAACAAGCATAGGGAAAATGTATGATTTTACATATACTTTTATACTATGCATTATAAATATGTATCATGTAAACACATTATACCTAATGGCCGTACAAGGAATGATGCCATCTGTGTATTTATTTAACATGATGCCTCTAAATGGTATCCTTTACCCTAGGATTATAATGTAAATTTGTACACACCACAGACTCTTGAAATTGATAGTTGGATTAGCACTTAAAAACAAAGTATTATAACCCAGGACTGAAAATAAGATTAGTGTCATACAAAGGACCACCTTCGGCGATAAAGCTGTTTGGCCACTCATACACGCAATCTATTTCTTGCCACTTCTTTTGCCAAATTATGCTTAGTATTGGGCTATGTCAACATGATCTTTATTCCATTTTGTAATATCCTATGTACCTTCCCAAATCGGCCAGAAGACCGAATTAAACTCTTCCACCACATCTGAGCGTACAACAATATGTTTCAGATGATTGCTTCCAAATACCGTGGGCCTCTAGTCTGTTTCTTAGCCCAGCAATTTTATAGCAATATTGTAAAGCAATGATTTCAATTTCATATAATCATGCTTGGCACAGATAGTGGCTCTTATCCAGACCTATTTAATTTTACCTTTTAGGAATTATGTAAATATCATATGTCTCTTTTTCGAAATGTACCACCGCGGTGTCGTATTTCTGACCTCATCTTTCCTAGACCACACAATGCATCGACCTTGCCATTTGTCTTTTTTGCGCTTAGCTCATGTGGCGAGCACCTGAAATCCATTCTTAAAACTTACCACCCACTCTCTCGCCTGCCCTGACTCTGACTTTTAAATCACGCTTGTTAATTTCGATGGAGATCTGGCTGACAAGCGAGATGTGATGTAGTGTGCAGGGCCGTGGTCACAGAGGTACGATGCCAGGTCAGTGTAGGATCTTAATGACGTAGTTATATAATCATTTCCGGGTATGATCAGAACTAAGCACAACATAAGCAAAAGACTTTTGCAAAGCGTGTAACATGTTGCTCTTGTGCGTATCTCCATTTTATAGCATAATGAATCAGCACATGGTCTCCGGATTGAGGTCGATCTAGGTTAGAGTCCCATTCTGCTACTTCTGAGCTCTGCGACTTGGGGAGCTTATATATAACACTTATAATACATTCTTATACTGAGCCTCAGTTTCCTCGTCTGGAAAATGACAATTGTGCCTACGACACAGACTTGTTTTGAGCATGACACACAAAAAAAATTCACATAAAGCACTTAGCACATGCCTGCCTCAAAAAGCAATTGCCTCATAGAGTATATTAATAGTTATTATTATTGCTGTTGCTATTATTATCTGGGAGTTCGCATAATTAAGACAGCCCAAATCAACGAGATTGGGCCCAACACAGCAGCAAAGTGTGTTATTGCCAAATTTCAACTAACTTCGGACAACTTTAACTCTTCCTTTAGAAAATCCATCGTTTCTTGATTTTATGTTTTAAATATTTCCCCAAGACATTTTGGAGGATAGAGGCGTGACAGTAAAGTACTTGTTTACATACACAGTGCTGATAAGTGGTGCCATCCACGTCCACCTTCCTTTTTCCGACGTTCCTCCTCCCCGTCTCTGCACGCCGGCACACAGCCATGTTGCTCTGGCCGAGCGCTGCAGCTGAAATGAGAATAGTAACTGGTTAAACAGCTGTGTGTCAACAACTACACTCTGGGGGAAAAAAGCATAACTCTAGCTCTGCAACTCACAAATTGTGTGACCATGGGCCAGTTACTTAACCTCTCTGTGCATGTGTCCCTTAAAATGGGGTTAATGACACTACCGATCTCAGATAATGCAGAGGGCTGTGTGAGTTAATATAAGTCTAGAACGGTGCCTGGCACATGCTCGTGCTGCAGAAGCCTTAGTTTTCTATTAAGCTGTGCTGAGCTCAAACATAGTGTTGCGCGCGCGCGCGCACACACACACACACACACACACACACACACACACACACACACACTTCCCTACCTAACCTCAGTATTGGATAGGAAGACAGTAAGGGAGTTCGAGCGTTTTCTGACCTTTCTACACTGAATTGACAGTCTCCTTTATTGGTCCTAAGGTCTCAGACATTTTGGTACCAGCAATTCCAGTGACAGTATCTGGGATGTTAGCTCCATACCACAGCTTTTGCCAGGAAAAAAAAAAGTTTATTTTTCTCTGGAAAAGAAAGACTAAGTATTCTAGGAAGTAGATTTATTAGGTAAGTTACAGTTATTTTTGTAAGGGTCTACTCTTCTTGACTTGAGATTGTTAATTCGTTTGTAAAAAAAAAAAAAACGTATTTATCGTAAAAGAAAAGAATTTGGGGGCATCGAGTTTAGAAGGAATCAAGTGTGACATCTGATATTTGTTGTCATTATTTTATTTTCTAACAACTATGTCTATGGCATTCATAAGGCTTTATATTGTGATAAGGGAAGTATCTATTCCTTCCAGGATATAACTAGGAAAATTTACAACACATAAGTGTTTGAAATTGAATGTGAGATAACTATAGTCTCTAAGAAATTGAAGCCAGCCTAGTGTCTGGGTTCAGGGATTGAGGGCTTAAAAGTCTTATTAAAAAGTATGAGACCCTCTGCCTCTGTGCATTTGGCTAATAAAATATATTTATCCATGTGAGTTGAATATATGTTATTTTCTAGGTTAGAAGAATAAAATGTCTAAAATCTTTGACAAATAAAATTATTTTTATGAATATATTTTAATGACATTCTATATAATGTTATCTTATTTCTCTAGAGTAAACAAGAAAGGTATTTTACCAAAGATGATTTAAATCAGAGTAATGGAATTTAGCAGAAGTGTTTCAAAAATAAGATTTGGAAGTTTGAGATCTCAATTTTTTTTTTTTTTAGAGATAGGGTCTTGCTCTGTTGCCCAGGCTAGAGTACAGTAGTGCAATCATAGCTCACTACAACTTCAAACTCCCGGGCTCACGAGATCCTCCTGTCTCAGCCTCCCAAGTAGCTAGGGCTACAGGTTCATGCCACTATGTCTGGCTAATTTTTTAATTTTTTGTAGAGATGGGGTCTTACTTTGTTGTCCAGGGTGGTTTCGAACTCCTGGCCTCAAGTGATCCTCCTGCCTCAGCCTCCCAGAGTGCTGGGATTATAGGCATGAGCCACCACACCCGGTGAGATCTCAAATTTTGAGAATCTGAATTAAACAAATTAATTTTGCAGAGATGTTTTTCACAACATCCTATATTCCTTCAGTAAGTATAGTGTTAGAAATCTACTGATTTTTCTCTTGCTTTTAAGGTTATAGTCATTCTTCAATAATGACATATTTTATATAATGACTCACTATATTATAATTATAAATGATAATATGCATATACCTGATTCTCAGTTTCCAACCTAATTGTCCCAGAGTTGGTGGCCAAAAGTTTAGTTATTATAAGTCAAATCTTGATATCCTCAAAACACTAGATTGTAAATTTAGCTCATGTTCATGGAAATCCATTTCAAACTGTAGAAGTACAAAAGTTAATTGTGTACACGTACAGAGAAAACATTTATAATTAAGAATACAAAGCCAAACCTAATATATCAGCCACCTCAGAATAAAAAAATAAAGAGATCTAGTGTCAGAAATGAAGGTGGTTATATTTTTAGAAATTGAAAATGTGGACAAAATAGATACGTATTTATTACACTGTAAATTACCAAAATTGACACAAGAAGAGTCAAATTACTATGGCAGAAATTTTTACAGTTGTTTGAGAATCACTTCCAGGAAGTTGCTTGGCGTAACTGTCTTCATGGAAGTTTTGCTAAACATACTCCCGTTATTAATACCTATCCTTGTGATTGCGTAATGCTTTCAGTAGCGATCGTTAAAGAAAACGAGTAAGTAAGGGGGCACATATGGGTAGTTTGAAAATAGAAATCTACCTACCACGTCAGTCCCCAAAAGGAGCCCGTCCCATGGTCCCCAGGAAATATAGATTTAAAAGTGATTCTGTTTTACTCACTGTTCTCTGCTCCTTAAATGCTTTGAAAAATACACATTGCGTTTTTAATCTGGAAAATAACATGTGCAGAAATACTCAGAATAAAACCAAGCGAGCAATCGAACAACAACGAACCCAAACAAAGACATCACAAGTGTCCCGCGTGGGGGTACGACTGGTAGAGTCTTTAACATATGAAACCAACCAAGTTTGTACTGAAGCCTTCTACTCCCATAAATATTTCTTTCCAGACATGGACATTCTTAAATTTTCCAAGAACCTTCAAACTGCGTTCAAATTAAGACCATCTGTTCACCAAATTTAAACTGCTGACCAGTGTCCCAAACTTTCCAATGGTGAGATTTCATGCCTTCTGAAACCAGCTCCTGCTGAGTTAACCAAGTCACCACGAACCTCAACCAGCTTGTCAGTGTTCTGTCAGCTGGGTGCAGTGTCGGCCAAGGTTAAAGCCGTTTAGTCATCACAAATGCAAAATCTGGTCAATATGCTAAAAAGCTTCTTTATCATGGAAAGAAATGTCATCAGAGCAAGATGTTCATAATTCCAGCCAATGGAAATTGGAATTTTCTAAAACTGTGAGAGTCCCTTCTAATGAAATTGCTATAAGTCAAAAAAAATTGCTGTAAGTCAAGATCTACTTATAATAAAACTCGTTTGAGTATAGAGACACGATTTTACTGGATACGGACACAAACTATAAATTATATGTACATATATACACATATACGCACACAAACACACAAAGAAATATATATGTGATTATATGTATGTATACACATCTGTGTGTGTGTGTGTGTGTGTGTGTGTGTATAAAATTTGAAATACAATAGTTACTTGTCAGCTAGAGTCACTCTTACTGAATTTCACGGATTATGGAAAGTATAAAATCCTCCCAAAGATTCCTGCAAGTTCTTAGGGACTAGTGTCCTTCTAGCTTCAACCTCCTGCCTCTTCTGAATTACTCTAATTCAGACGCCATCCCATCATCTCCAGCTTCTGTGGTCCCTGTCCTGTACTAACTTAGGGGTAGGCCTCAAACCTTTCCATTAATTTCTATGAAAATAAAATTTAAAAAATAAAATGCAAAACAGCCACCAAAAACAGAACAAAAATAAAAAGCCACCTTCGCGTAGGACCGTTGTGCGTGTGGCTAACTTTACATCTCAGAAATGCAAAGAACTTGGAACTGAACATGAGCTATTTTTAGCTATTTCTGCTATTTTAACAAAATAGCAGAGTTTCCAGCACTGAGATCTAGTTTCCTGCCCCACTGTAGTGTGATGGTTCTTATTCTCTTCTTCCTCCTTCTCTCCCTTGCTCCTTTGATAGCCTGACCTTCCCTACTCTTTTCTTGGTTCTCCCCCATAACTGGCAGACTGGCTGCTACAGTTCTTTGCTGTGCGTTTAGCTCATATTCTCAGGATCCCCTTTTCTAGCTCGAGCAGCGAATCAAACTCTTCTCTCAAAGGCAGTTTTCCTCCTAAGAGGAATTCGGGAGCTGCTGAGTATCCTTGAACATTTCTTACATTTGATACATTTTCATCCCTACTACATTATATTTAGCCAAGTCAGTGAAAAGGGAATTTTTTAAATTGTTCATTTCAGAAAATAATTTACAATCAACCTTTCAACATCATCTACTGTTAATAAATTACCCCTCTGTAAGACCTCTAAGTTGACTCAAATCTAAAACCACTAGACATACGAAAAATCATCTAAAAATTTTGCAATCTCATGGAAACTCATAATTATGCTTATGACCTTTAAACCTTATTTTTTAAACACTCAACTGTTGTATTCAGCAAATGATTCAAACTCTGATTTCAGAGCAGAGCATCTGAGAAACTAACTTACACTTGCTATGTTCTATAAGGAACGTTGGAAGGAAGGTTTGGCTTTGCCCTTCTTCAAAAAATCCCTCGCACAATTAACAGGTGTTAATGCAGATTGTTGAAGAATGTTGGTTTTTAGTCTGAAGAAGAAAATTAAAATAAATTCTAGTTCGAGATCACTTCTTAGGAAGCAGGCTGCTACTGCCACCTGGGGGAGGTTCTTTTTGCTTCATTCAAGGAAGCCAGAGTGCTTGTCAGGTGAATGAAGCCAGTTCATGCTGTCCTTGTCATGGCCACACAGGAGGAAGACTTTCGAACTCTCTACCCGGGAGGCCGTAAGGCATTCCAGATGCCTCCGAGTTCCCTTCCCCCAGAAACACATACTTCATAGACTTTTTGAGAGATACAAGAGAAGATGAACCAGATATAACCATGCTAATGTTTCTACATCTTAACACATTAAAGAAATATTTTGGAAAGTGTGGGTTATATACTAAGATATGGAAAAAATAAAATTTGAGCTTTTAATGAGAAAATAAATCCCAAGTTTTTAAGAAAAAAATGTATTTGACTTCAAGTTATAGTTATTTTTACTCCTTTCCTTAAATATACTCTCACAAATTAATACGAAAACTGTATGTGCTGATATAATCATGCTAATTATTTCATCATTTAATATAATAAATTTTAATTATATGGAAATAGCCAAAATAGTTTTCTTAGAAAATTCAGAACAGTATTGATGAACCTAAATACGGTTGTGAAGTCAGTATCTAATTATTGTGCAGTACATATCTATTTATTGAAACTTTTCGTGTAGTAGTTAATATGGTTTTCACCAACTAAAATGAAAAAAATATAACCGTTGCCATAGAATGTCTAGTTTCTGTTTAATACTTACCAATCTGGCATTTCTTTATGCTATAAAGTTTACCTATTAAATAAAAGAATTTAATCCTAAAGATAGAAGTTTCAGGAAGTATCTATTAAAATTACCAATCCGTCTGCTCATCTGGCCCAGGTAACATTACCAGTCTGTCGGGTGATATACAAGAGTGAGTGCTGCTTAGAGGAAGATGACTAATCATTTATAATAGGATGTCTGGTAACAGATTAACTAAATAGAATGCATACGGCGTCAGTCCCAGAGTGGTACAGTAACGCTGTCAGAAGGTTAAAGTTCATACCTAGGAACAACTGTACCAACTCAAGGGACGTCTTTGTGGAGGAAGCATTTTCGAGACCGGAAAAGGTAAGAGACACACAGCAAACTGATCGGGATTCCATAATCAATTTATTAAAAATATGACACTTCTGATTCAGGACTGAAAAGAGGTTGGGTGCGTCTCCAGGCAGTTGGCACAACTGAGTGAGCCGGGGGAGCTGGTGTGAAGTAGAGAGAACCCCCAAACGAGTGTCTTTTTTTATGGAGGGGTGAGGCTTCTTCCAGGTGTTCACTTCAGGTCTGGGGATATT
This sequence comes from Indri indri, assembly GCA_004363605.1. NCBI lineage: Eukaryota > Metazoa > Chordata > Mammalia > Primates > Indriidae > Indri > Indri indri. The sequence goes on from RJWJ010000212.1 coordinate 229,255, forward strand.
AGGGGTGAAGGACATTTGCCTGCGGTACTTAAAACTGTGCAATAGAGTTACAAGGAGCAAGCAAAAATAACCAATATGCAATGTTGAAACGTCTTTATTTCTGAATCAGCAGATAGAGCACATTCGGCAATTGGCAGAACTCACCAATCTAGTGAACGTTTGATGATCTTAAAATGCTAGAAGGGGCTATGCTCCGCACAAAAGATCAACCACACATTACGGATTTATACCTGGGATAGACTCTCTCAAGGTTCTCCTCCCGCCTACCTGAGCTGTGCAATGTGTTGGGCTTTCCTTGGTCTATTAAAAAGCCCAAACTTTCCAATGATGGACCATGGAAATGATTTATTAATTATTTCCTAACAGAAATTTTAAGTAGTTTTCATCAGAACATTGCCTGATTATAAAAAATGTTCGGTAAACAGAAACAGAAGTCTTCTTTAACATCATTCATATTTCGTAGGAAAAAAGCATCCAGGCAGCCAGGAAAGATGATTTTTTGCAGATGCCGCTTGTGCATTCCGGGGTGGGGGATGTTGCTAAAAAGGCAAGAAGGGCCGTTTCTTCCACTGTCCTGTTCCTACTTCTCCAATACTGAATAATTTTCAAGCAGTGCTGTTAGCTTCGTCGCTGAGCGCAGGAACTTCGGTACCCATTCCTAAACCAACTCACCTACCCTGCTGACGCATCAACATATTTCTCCTAAACGTGGTTTCTATTATCTTCATGTAATCCGAGGTTTTTCTTTCTTTTTCCTGCAATGATTGCCTCTTCCTCCTTTTCTTATCTGGTTTGACTTCTCTCTCCCTCCCACTGCAAACCCCTCCTGTCATTAATATTTCAGTACTTCCTCTGTCTGCTCCCTAGTGGCGCGCTCCTCCATGCTCTAGTCACCGTGACTGGGGGAAAGCAAACCTGAGACAGTCCCTTGGAGTGCTCCAGATCAGGTAAGAAGCTGTACCTTGCGGGAACGTGGAAGCCGGACTGCTTATGCTGTGCCTTTGTTTACCCACAGCCATGGCAGACCCCTGCAAGATGATTATCAACTTGGCCCTCTTTGGCACGACTCAGAGTGGGAAAAGTTCTGCTGGGAACATCCTGCTGGGAAGCGCTGACTTTCTCAGCAGTTTTGCTCCATGCTCTGTGACCCAGGATTGTAGCCTGGGCTGCAGCTGTCACCTCCGCAGCTTCATGCGCCGAAGGGGCCAGGAGGTCACCCTGCAGGTGCGGGTGTTGGACACTCCAGGTTATCCGCACAGCAGACTGAGCAAGAAGAACGTGAAACAGGAGGTTAGGGACGCTCTGGCGCGTCACTTTGGGCAAGAGGGTCTCCACCTTGCGCTGCTGGTCCAGAGAGCAGACGTGCCTTTCTGCGGACAGGAGGCCGCTTACCCGGTCCAGATGATCCAGGTAACACAAACATGGAGTTACGCTAATGTCATTATTCCCATTTGGAGGACGGCATCCTAACAGTAAAGAATCATGCACATCTGGTTACAAGAGTAGTTCAAACCACAAAGTGTTGGTCACATAAAAATCATTAGTAAACATTACTTGATTTATCCCAAGAGTCGTTTTCACAATTTCCTTTACAGGAATTCAGTCATTTTACGACTGGGTGGAATAGGAAAATTGAGATACTAAACTTCAGAGGTTAACTAAGCCTCAAACTCCTAAGAACTGAAAACCTGAATAAGTTTGTAAAATGTGGTCGCTGGGCCGCCTGCATCAGAATCAACTGGGCTGTTTGTTTGCAGCGCAGAATCGCCCAAGACCTCCTGAAACGGCATCTCAAGAGTGGAGCCTGCGTATCTGCGTTTTAATAACTTTCCATGTATTTCTTCAAAACGGGTTTCAGGATCACTGAACTCAAATACTGAGGTGCATCCATTCAACATCACAGCGACGATCGCTTACAGCTCGCCAACAAACGGGTGCTCCTTCACTGACTCGGTCACTGGACACTCTGTTGAGCATCTGTAAAGTGCTTGTTGGTTGATCAAGAGACATAAACCTGCCTTCAGAGAGCTTACGGTGTAGACGAGACAAATAACCCAGAGTAATACCATGCACTAGTAGTAAAATGTGTGAGGGGGGCTTTATAACACTAACAACATGGTAGACATTCGAGGAAGAGCTATGCATTATTTCTAGGAAAAAGGTAGGAATTTGAGATGCTCGCTTGTCTCCTCATCTGCAGCTAAGTGGCTGCTCTGTTCCCGCCACGACGAGACCGGAAGGACCTCAGGTTGAACGTAAATAGCATGTGCCGCCTTTCCCTTGTGGTCTGTCCCTATTTGCTCATTCACTGTAAGTCACTAAGTTGTACGCTTATTCAGCCAGTCTAGGAGAGGAGCAGGCGAAGGGTCTGCTAAGGTCCTGGATGAGGCTACAGCCAGGAGGTGGAGGGAGTAGCGTGTGTATGTGGGGATGGGGGGGTGTATGAGCAAGCCCCGCACGGACTATTACTAACAGTTCCTGCAAAGTGCTCATTGAGCTGCCCCATTCTATTCCATTTCTTGATTCTCTGATCTTGAGTCCACCCAAATTTAACTGCTAGACTTTACTAGCATCACTCAAGAGCCTCACTGAGCCACTGAGCTCAGAGAAGCCCTGTCTACTAGAAGCTTCCCAGGTAAACTATAGGAAGAATAGAGAACAGACATTTTCCATTCAAGAAGAATTTGTGATAAATGCTACCTCTGTTTTGGTCCAATCTCAGACCATGCTGATGTGAGCCCTGTAACATTCAGAAAGATAGTATACTTTGCTTTAATGAAGGACTTTTTTCCCTTTAACTGGTAAAAACATAAGATTGTTCTAAATGACAGACACACATTTTGTTTTCCGGTAATTGTGCATGTTTCCGAGAATGAAAAAAAAAAAAAACCATATGTGTAATCACAAGAAACTAGTGGAAAAAATTAGGGCAACAAGAACATAAAAAATAATCCTCATCATCCAACTCCTGAAAAACCAAGGGCATGCCATACAGAAGTAAAGAAGAAGAGAGGATGATTGCAATCAGGAAACAATACGGAATCTAAGAAAGCCCATAAACCCCTCCCGAACAATTAAAGCCTGCGTTTCAAACAAGGTTTCTGGTAGAAATCAAGTAGTGGGAAACTTGTATCCATGCCATCAGTATAATTTTTAGATAGTTTTTTAAAAAATTATTTAAAGCTGTTATTAAATAAACATTTAGCTTAAGCTAGAGATGGCTGCAATCTGGTAAATTCAGTAAGCACATAAACAACTATTTCTCAAAAGCTGCTCTGACTCTCACCATATGTCCCAGTGTTGTTCTCTAGGATAGATCCAGGCTGAGCCGAGGAGGCTATTTTACATGACATACATTTTGAAAATAGAGTTTTCTAGGTTTAGGATTAGAACAATGTTGTAACTGCCCCCCACCCCGCCCCGCTTTTAAATACAAGTGAATTCGATTCGTACGTGTTTCTGGTCTTCTCAAACAGTGTCTGGCATAAAGCTTCTCCTCTCAGAGCTGCTGTCCCTACATCAGCATCCAATTCAGGAGCTGAAGGCAGAGAGGAGTTGGGCTAGGGAAAAGCTCAGATCCAGATTTTTTTTTTTTTTTACGAATAAATAACTTGTGTCTCCCAAGAAAACTCAGCAGCCAAGACTGAGTCATCCTCAGGGTGGCCTGTGACCCCCAGGAGGCACCATAGACCTACTCTGGGGTGTTTGGTCTCTGGTCACCCAAGCACAGGCGAGCTGTTTACAACCTTCTTCCTGAAGGTGCCTCGGACGCCGGTGGCCGCCATCTGTCTGCGCTCACAGATTGGGAGCAGCTGCAGAACGTCTGAATATTCAACAGGACCAGCAGCTGTTAGGGAGAAACAAGAAGCTGTTAGGGCCTCAGTCTCAGGCACACCCTGGATTTCTTTTCCTTCCTGGATGATGCAAAATGAAGAATGGAGCATCTGCCTTCTCTCTTTTTCTTTCTCCCTTTTCAGAGGCGCTGACGCCTGCCATGGAAGGTGTCCGTAAGGCAAGTCCCAGAGAAGTGGCCTCTTCTTTCCTGGGCCTCCCTGTTGTCTCTTTAAATATCTCTTCCAATTTGTACTCCGATATTTTGCAGAGGGGTTATAGGCTGCCAGCTGTGACAATTGAAACATTTCCCCCAAATAATCCCTTTTTCTTTGGGGATTAATTATTAATTTATTAATTAATAATTTATTAATTTACAGCAAAATGCTGGGATATCCATAAGTCATCTCCCCGAAGTTGGGAAATAAAAGGAAAAATTCATCCGAATGTTATCTAGAATGTCATTCAAATATTAAAAAAAAAATCCACAAATAATGGATCAGATAAAATATAATAAAGTCACGTCAAGGAGAGAGCTAGCATGCAGCCAAGCTGCACCAGGAATTGAACCCAGGAAGTGACTAAAGTCCATACTCTTTCCGGTATTACGGTGCTACGTGTTGCTACCGTGTGCAAGCAGGCTCCAAGCGTGTATTTTTGTTTCATAACTAACAACTCGACTTTTGATGTTGATGATGAGTGTGTCTACAAAAGCCTCAGAAAGACCAATGCAGGGCCTGAAAATATGAAACAAACATCATGGGCTTAACTGCTAGATAGAATGTAATTTAAAAACAAGCCTAACTGCTTTCTAGGCAAATGACTATTAATGTTACTAAGTCTTTCTTGGTTTCAGCTCCTTACCTGTACGATGGGGACAATTTTACCTACGTCAAAGAGTTCTGAGCATCAGCACTGATGAATGCAGCATGGTTGGCCTTGGGCCTCCTCGCTGTAGGTTCGCAGAAAATGATAACGCATTACTATTATTGTTGCCGTCATTATTATTGTTAGAATCACTGCCCAGATTGTGACAAGTGTTCATTCTAATGAACCGTGAGATGTGGGTGGCACTTTAGGGAGGTTACGAGCGTGGGTTCTGCGGATTCGAGTCCCTGCTTAGCTACTTACTTCCTTTGTGATCCTGGGCAAGTAACTTCCCAGCTTCCACTGGCAAATCGAGAACGAGAGTAGCGCCTACTTCATTGAGTTACTTTGGGGATTCATGCTGTGTTACCAGAAAATGTTATAACTCCAACACAGGCACAATACATGTTAGCTCTGGTCATTGTTATTGTTAGTATTTGTCTTATCCTAAGATTAAAACATATTATTTGTAGAAATAACCTTCTTTAGGTTTATCTTGATAGGCTTCAGAAAAAAATGAGAGTGAAATCGAATTTACATGGCCCTGATTTACAACTATAAGAAGTAACTTCTTTATTAATTTAGAAAAAAAAATCTGTGAAAAAAACTCTCCAGATTAGTAAGGTTAAACTGAGAAGGCTCGGTTCAGCGGAAAGAACATGGGCCTGAAGTACAGGGAAGCTTCGTTGCAGGCCCCAGCCTGCCAGTGACCAGCTATGTGCTTTGGCCGCGCCCTTTGACAACACAAAGCCTCAATACCCTCATCTGTGAAATGAGGCAGTTTGGACGGATGATCTCTAAGGCTGCGTATTCTCTGGCTCTGATCTAACGAGGGCTTATCATTCGGCTTTGGCTGTCGCAGAAGGAAAACGGGGAGTGTCAAAGTGGGGTGAGAGTAAGGGAATAGCATAAAACATAAAAAATGGGCCCTACTGTCCTCCTGCTCCATGATAATTTTTTCTCAGTTGACGTAATAGTTGGCTTTTTTTTTAAGTTTCCCCCTAAAAAGTCCAGATGCTATGATTTCATCAACCACAAACAAATGGGGCAGGGCTGGTGAGGTCCTGGGAAAATGAACATAATTCCTGGAAAACAAAGTTTATATCCTAACTAGTTGTCCCAAAAGGACTAGAATGGACTTGTACCCATTAGCACTCTGAAACCAAACAAGTCATGATTGATTGTAAAATTTCCATCTAGCTTAGTACTATATTTAAATTATTAACACCAGATAACTTACATTAACTTATCTTGCTCTTGGATTTTTACGTGAAGTATCAATCAACTGTGATTATTCTTTCTCTGTGTCCGTAGAGAACATGTTTGGCCACTAACACGATGACTATACACCAAGTGACACGAAGTTCAAATATTCAACTATTTTCTGGCCAAAAATCAACCTAAAGATTACAACTAAATTCAACCACTCTCTTCTGTTTTTGGCAGTAATTCAAAAGTGCAATTTCTCTCACAGTTTAGGATATGAGCATCCTTTTATAAATAATTATAAACACGTAAAAACTTCCCAGTGGCTGAACACAGGGACCTGTAAATGGGGTGCAACTTACGAATCTATCGTCCTTACATGCTTTAACTCATCTTCTCTGAAAGAGAGCATGATTTAAAGTATAGGAAACGAGGCCGGGCGCGGTGGCTCACGCCTGTAATCCTAGCACTCTGGGAGGCCGAGGCGGGCGGATTGTCCTGAGCTCAGGAGTTCGGGACCAGCCTGAGCAAGAGCGAGACCCCGTCTCTACCAAAAATAGAAAGAAATTAATTGGACAGCTAAAAATATATATAGAAAAAATTAGCCGGGCATGGTGGCGCATGCCTGTAGTCCCAGCTACTCGGGAGGCTGAGGCAGGAGGATTGCTTGAGCCCGGGAGTTTGAGGTTGCTGTGAGCTAGGCTGACGCCACGGCACTCGCCCCAGGCCAGAGAGTGAGACTCTGTCTCAAAAAAAAAAAAAAAAAAGTATAGGAAACGTCTGGTGGAAACAAAAGGGGAATGTATTAATGTTACAATACAGAAAACCAAGAACAAAAGGAATATTGTGACAGTTAAACCGTTTACTTCAATAAATACTAACCTAGCAAGAATCCTATGTCACGATGTGTAACACAAGGAAGGACTGTTTGTGCCAAATAGTTTATTTAGCATGCACATTTATAACAGTACGGCGATACCATATTTTGAAAATATCTAATCACAAATATGGTCCAGCCTTCAAGCAATAAATATTGGGGGTAGGTTGCAGATGGCATTCGAAGGGTTAGGGCAGAAGCTATTTACTAACTTGTATATGAACACTTCAGCGTCTGACAACTGGTGTGACCACACAGTGGTGTGCTGGGTGAATATCAGGTCTGGCTCTGAATCTGATAGACTTCCAAGGATGAGAGCGATCGAGGATCAATGGCTTTATAGAAATAAAATCCCAATGCTAGCAACTCCCAATCACGCTTGCTTATGGTAATTCCCTCGTTAATTGCTATGTGTTTTTCAAGAGTCAGCTCAAGGCATCATCCCATACAGGAAATTTTTCCCGATCCCTCCCCTGGACCCCTATTTTCCACCCCCCACCTCCAAATGGGCTAGATGTCCACCTCTATAGCACCAACATGATCTCTATGGCAACACTTATAACAAATTGGAAGTATTTTTTTTCCTGTCCATCCCCTTCTTCAGTTCTAAGTTTAGTTAGTACACAAGAATCTCCACTAGATATAAATAGAAAATATTCTCCGAGAGATGGACATGCTTGGGACTGGGACTTGGGGGGAAGGGGGGGCAAGGGCATCATACGTAACCTAAACACCTGTACCCCTATAAACAACAAACAATAAAAAAATAAAAATAAAAAAAAAATAAAAAAAAAAAAGAAAATATTATCTGTCTCGTTTTACACTTTGTTCCTACCATGTAGAACATGCCGAGAACAAAGTAGATCCTAAATAAATATTTGCAGAAGGAATAAATAATCTGGAGTGCTTTTTAAAAAAAATTTCTGTTTCATAAAGACAGAGTCTCTCTTGTTGCCCAGTCTGGTCTCAAACTCCTGGCCACAAGCCATGCTCCTCCCTGAGCCTCTCAAAGTGCTGAGATTACAGGCGTAAGTGCTTTTTAAAATTCAAATTCCCAGGCTCCGGCCCTAAAGGTTCTGATGCATTTTTAGCAAGTTTTCCAGGTGATTCCAATGCAAATGATCCAGAGCCCAGATCTAATATATCATAATTATAATTATATTTATATTATAATTATGTATATTATATATAATTATATTAAATATATTATATTATATATAATTATATACAATATACATAATTATATATCTAATTATATATAATATATATAATTATATATAATACATTAGATATATAATATATATCTAATTATATAATATATATCTAATATATTACTCTCGGAGCCCAGATCTAATATATCTAGCACTTTATTCATTTTTTCAATTAGTTTGCTCTGGCTGCCATAACAAAGTACCACAGACTGGGTGGTTTAAACAACAGACATTTATCGTCTCAGTTCTGGAGGCTGGAAGTCTGAAATCCAGGTGTTGGCAGGGGTGGTTCCTTCTGAGGGCTGTGAGGGAAGGATCTGTTCGGGCCTCTCTCGTTGGCTTGTAGATGGTCATCTTCATGTTCACATGGCGTTCTCCTTGTATTCGTGTCTTTCCCCAGGTTTTCCTGTTTTATTAATATGAGGATACCAATCATATTGGATTAGGGACTCACGCTAATGGCCTTATCTTAACTAATTATATCTGCAACAACTCTATTTCCTAACAAGATCGCATTCTGAGGAACTGGGGGTTAGATCTTCAACATATGAATTTGGGGGAGGTCTACTAATTTCACCATGTCACCATTAGCTAAAATGGGGCGTTGACATGGCATGAATATTTAGATTTAGACAAGAGTCATGTTCTTTAAAAGTTGGCTTAATTAAAATGTTGCAGATAAATTTGTGTTTTAAAGGCACATAAAATATACTAATTAGAGTACTTCTTTGAAAAATTCTTTTGTAAAGTTTAGAGTCTTTCTGTTAAAATAATTATCCCCTAACGTACTGATCTTGAAACGTTAATTCAGATTTTCATGAAACAAGGTATTCTTATTAATAGGAGAAGCAGCAATATGCAATTATTGCATGGCATAGATAGTCCAATTTTGAACAGATATGGGGGGAAATTTTGGATCTATTCCTTGAGAGAGTGCCCCTGAATACAAAACAAAGTGCAGAGTGCAGGCAAAGCCATGATAATGCACTGCAGAGCGAAAGAGAAGCTTTACAGGAAATTGCAATACTGTGTCACACAGATTAATTAAACTTCAAAACTAAACCCTCAAAACAAATAATAAAACTCTAAACCTTCTATCTGAGACGGTGATAAATTTTAAAGTAACTCAGCCGATATTTATTGAGAGTTTACAATGTGCTAGAAGCTTTGATTGATAAGGAAAGACATGGGCCTCGCCTTCAAAGGGCCCACTGCCGAGCTGTAAAGATGGATGTATAAATAACCGACTCTGATAAAAGCCAGGAGTTGTCACTGGTAACCATGATCGTGAGATGTTTTTAAGTTTAAATATTTTGTCCCACGGTTCTCATGAATACTTTCATAGTGGATTTACATATCCTGATTCTTTCCTTCCTTCTTCTTTCCTTCCTTTCTTCCTTCCTTCCTTCCTTCTTTCCTTCCTTCCTTTTTCCCTTTCTTCCTTCCTTCTCTTTCTTTCTTCCTCATTTCCTTCCTTCCTTCCTTTTTCCCTTTCTTCCTTCTCTCTCCTTCTTTCTTCCTTATTTCCTTCTTTCTTTTCAATTATTCAGTATTATAAATACTAATCCTGTATTTGTTAAATACATTGAAAATAGTTTCCCAGACTGTCTTTCAAATTTTTCAAGATTTTTTTAAAACCAGAGTTTACACTAACCCGTGCAATTCAGCCTCACCCTCTGTCAATTGCCCCACATGGTGATGGAGACATAGTACCATCTCCACCAAGAATCACGTTAAGCTTCAAAAGAGAGAAAGACTATAAAGCGATGAGCATAATTGATGCTAAATGATAGCTTTCTTCTTTCTTTCTTCTGATTATTAGAAGTCCTGGATATTTCTTGTTACATTTATTTCTAGGCATTTTATATTTTTCTTGCTATGATAAACTGGTAGCAGCTTTGGTAATATTTCAGTAATGGGAGTGTCTGGAATGGAGGGAAAATGTAATTTTACTGTCACGCCATGATTTCATATAACTTTGGAAGTATTAAAAGAGTTAAATGGTCATTTCCAGATGCCTTTCGTATTGCGTGAACAGTTTGCCACATGCTGTTGCTTCTGCTTTGTATCAGCTCATTTTCAGTAATCGAACAAGAATTTATTACATAACCAACTTCCACATATTACTAAATCAGAGAACATTTATCAACCGCATTAGAGGAAGTCGTCTGATAAACTGTGTTTGATTCTAGGCATGCAAAGTGAGGAAGATGAGAACCACGGTAACATCTTGTAGCTGTTCCAAATCGCCAAATGTATTTTGATCTCAGCTTTTTCCGTTGCCTGTCATCTGATTAATCAAAAGATTGTAACCAGATTATGTAATTTTAAATCCTTAGTAGACGCTTTTAGCGATGATGGTAACACAACATTCCTACAAATAAAAGACAGGACAATTCCCTTGGCCAGCCAATGTCCTCTGACTTAAAGAAATTCAGTGGTTCTAAGAGAGCCAGGTTGTTTCCATTTAAGAGACAAGTTTAAATCATTAGTGAATATTGTAAGTATATCACAGGGAGCATTGATAATATGTAGGTTTGAGGTCATGTATATACATCATCAATTATAATAGTAAAATAAAGTAGAGAACTAGACCTTTTTTGGAAATCCCACCTTCTCCCTCTGTTTGCTTCCGATACTTGGTCCCATCGTCACTTCCTGTTCCGTATATCAGTTTTCAGAACATAATGACACCCGGGTCTGTTGCCTCTCTATTGAACCATCATAACTCCTTTGCTCATTTTTGCAGAGTATCGTCCAAGGCAAATAGCCATTTAACTTCTTCTCTCTTTCAGGAACTTCTGGGACACGCTTGGAAGAATTACACTGCCATTCTTTTTACCCATGCAGAAAAAATAGAAGAGGCTGGATTGAATGAAGATACATATTTACATGAAGCCCCCGATACACTGTTAACCCTATTAAATTCTATTCGGCACAAATATGTTTTCCAGTATAAAAAAGGAAAATCACTGAGTGAACAAAGAATGAAAATCTTGGAAAGAATCATGGAATTTATAAAAGAGAATTGTTACCAAGTTCTTACCTTTAAATAAAATTTAGGTAAAAGGAAAAGAGCATTTGATATTGGAGTCGGAAACCTGGTTTCGAAAACTGCCTTTGTGAGCACGGACGTGTACAGTAAGAACTCAAATGTCACTGGTGAGCATGTGCGTTGGTGTAACCACTTTGGAAAACTGGAAGATAAAAAGAATAGCAAGGATTCAAGATTTCTAATAGACATCCATAACATAGCAATTGCACTCCTAGGAGTATGTATCCAACAGGAATGTGTACATTTGTGCACTGAGGCATGTATGTGTGAGAACATTCATGGCGGTACTATTCAAAATAGCTAAAAACTGAAAACTATCCAAATGTCCATTAATAGCAGAATGCTATGGTATGTTCACACAGTAGGACAGTGTATAGCAATGAGAATGAACAAAGTCAGCTACATTTAACAGCACCAATGAACCACCCAAACATAAAGCTGACAAATAAGCCAGATGTAAAAGACTCCATGCTCTTTATGGTTCCACATGTATAAAGTCCAAAACCAGCCGAACTCATACAATCTAAACTACTCTGATGATAGAAGTGCAATAAGTCAGGAGAGCGGTGACCCTTGAGGAGGACACAGTGAGTCAAAGGACGCACTTGGAGAGGCTTCTGAGATTCTGTTTTTCAGTTTCCTGGTTTGGAGGCTGGTTTCACAGGGTGTGTCCACTTTGTGAGAAATGCAACGTCGAATGCTTGTGATTTATGAACTGCTTAGTATACATGTTATATTTAAATAAAAGTTTAAAATGAATAATATTATCCAGTTTTTAAGCACCAAAGGAGGCAAGAAAATCGCCATCTTTCTCTGCTGCACCCCTTTTCATAAAAGGATTGGTTCTGTAAAATTTGGATTCAGTCAAAAGGCTGCATTTAAGGACCTAGAAGGCCACAGGCCCCCTACCCCTGTTTCAGTCTTTTTTAGAGCTGTGTTTATCTGTCTATACTCTGCATTTTTTTTCTAGAATTTGCTTATATTTTCTTTTGTATTAATTTTCAGACATATCACAATTCTTTTCCATAAGGCCTATGTTTTTAAGTGGCAAATCTGTTTCCCAGATTCTCATTCAAACTTTATTTTAAAAACAAGTCTCTTTTCACAAACATCTAAAGTATTTGTTTTCAATGTATTGCTGTTGCACGAGAAAATGTTATCCTTTTATAGGGGAAAACTGAAGATTATAGAAAAAAGATTTCTTAAGAAAATCATTCTCTTTTGTTAAATGTATTATTGAAAGTGACTTTCGGTTTGCATTTTTCATTAATCTTTTTCAAAGACGAATCCAGTTGTGGTGTTGATTTTGGATGACTTCTGCACTGTTCTTTCCAAATTCCCCAGGTGTGAAAATCTGAATGGGTTTTAAATGAACACGTATCAGCCAAATATGTATTCATAGGGCTGAAAACTTAAGTGCGTGTATATAGTGAGAGCATTTCTCTACTGGGATGTATAATATTCTAATGAGGCAATTTACAAAAACAAATGTAAAACTTTGTCAGAACAGCCTTGATATAAAGGCTTATCACATGAATGCCATGGAGGAAATGAACAGATATTGACAATTGCTATCGTAACAATTTGTAGGCATTATGCAGCCATTGGAAAGACGAGAATAGTTAACCCTTCATTAAAAAGGATTATTCTTTCTTCTTGCAATTACTGAGTCGCAGGCTTATTTCTGCTCTTGTTGCTAAGGACAATAGCCTGCCAGATAGGAAACGATGTTGATGAAGGCATAAAATAGCACTTACACATATTTTTTTACTTAAAAATCTAGAGAATTGGGAATACTGTGTGTTAGGAGGAGGGTGAAAGTTAGGAAGGGAAAAAAAAAACAAGTAAGGGAATACATAAGGGTGAAAAAACACAATACACAATAATTAATTCACACTCTGAAATTCCAGATGGCTCACTTTCAAAACCAATAATTATTTCATTGTTCTGGGTCCTTCCTCCAAATATATTTTGGAGTTATGCTCCTATGAATTACCTCTGCCAAGATTTATGCAGAGGAAAAACCATAACTATAAAAAGTACAATAAACAAGAATGTGTAAGTCACTCTTTCTTACTCCAACAAGTTGGTACCTAAAGTTTCAGTTTTGTAAAGAGATGTATTAGCCAAGAGCAACTATCCTATTTTTTGTCATTGTTCAAGTTTTGGGGTTATCATCCAAATGGTACCACAATGGGGTATACCTATAAAGAGTTGCTTTTGTTTTCAATCATCTACCTATCTATCTACCTACCTATCTACCTGGAATTTAGTGACTGCTCTCATATGCTGGCTTTTGGGATGGACTGTCAGTATAGGTTCAGTGCCCTCAACAACAGGGTGCTACTCAAAGGATCAAAGCATTGTGACTCTTTAAAAAAGGCAACTGCCACCAGCAGCAGCAGAGTAGGAGCTTGGTTTTGCCAAGTGAGTTCTTCCTATGAACTCCCAGAGCAAACAAATAAAAATAAAATTTTAAAAAAATGGATAAATTGATAAATCTTCTTCATAGCCACTACACAGGAGTGTTTAATAACCACATCTCTCCCCTTAGAATCTCTTAAACATTCTACTAAAGGAGCCCCCCCAATCTTAGATGAACACTAGAGTTTAGGGGTTGCTTTTGCATTTGTCACTATCTTTCCCTACAGTTTAGATAAAAGTCAAACTTTTCATTCATACAAAAGAAACCACGTGACCATTTAACTACTGTGGAAGAAAATACGATCCAATGAAGAGCACTGGATTAGTAAAAGCTGAAAGAAGATCTGGGTTTCAGCTTAGTGCAGGCATTTGTTTGACTTTTCTGTTGATTCTTAAAATGACTGATCTTCATTAAGCAGGTAAGAAGTAAATATGACAGTGAAAACTTTGTAAGTTACAAGGCATTAGCTATCTTAATAATAATTCTGTAATAAAATCGATGACGGTAGACAGATATTATTAGATTTCCCTTACGTTTGTTTAGAGAAAGCATGATTATTCCTCAACTAAAATTTTGGAGGGTAGAGCTTTCTCCACAAGGTTAACAGTTTGCAGTATTATTGTCAATTTGTGTTGCACTAACTTGCCTCCCTTAGTTCTTTTACTTTTCATTTTTTGAGACATGGTCTTGCTCTGTTACCCACACTAGCGTGCCTGGCGTCATCATAGCTCACAGCAACCTCCAACTCCTGGGCTCAAGTGATCCTCCTGCCTCAGCCTCCCGAGTAGCTGGGACTACAGGCATGCACCACTGTGCCCGATTAATTTTTTCTATATATTTTTAGTTGTCCAGCTAATTTCTTTCTATTTTTAGTAGAGACGGGGTCTCCGGGGTCTCGCTCTTGCTCAGGCTGGTATCAAAATCCTGAGCTCAAGCAATCCGCCCACCTCGGCTAGGGTTATATGCGTGAGCCACTGAGCCCGGTCCCCTAGTTCTTTTATTTTGCATTCTAGTGAAAAGGTTGTAATTTTGCACCGCACTTAGAACCAGAACTTGTGTCACCATTTACATAGCCAAAGTACACAGATAATGTATACTTGCGATACTTTTGTATTTTAAAAAGTACAACATGGCCGGGTGCGGTGGCTCACACCTGTAATCCCAGCACTCTGGGAGGCCGAGGCGGGCGGATCGTTTGAGCTCAGGAGTTCAAGACCAGCCTGAGCAAGAGCCAGACCTTGTCTCTACTATAAATGGAAAGAAATTAGCCAAACAACTAAAAATAGAAAAAATGAGCTGGGCATGGTGGCGCATGCCTGTAGTCCCAGTTACCCGGGAGGCTGAGGCAGTAGGATCACTTGAGCCCAGGAGTTGGAGGTTGCTGTGAGCTAGGCTGACGCCACGGCACTCACTCTAGCCCGGGTGACGGAGTGAGACTCTGTCTCAAAAAAAAAAAAAAGTACAACATATCATTTGCCTAAAAAGTAGAGGAGGATTTAAGTAAATGGATTTAAATAAATGAACTGTAATCATACCTTTTATAACATGCAACATTGTTTTACTGTTGTTGTTGGGTTTTTCCTTCTTGGAGGATTTAGACAGCTACCGTGCTAGAATGTGTTCTGTATTACGCACGTGTGTTTTCAGTGTCTATACTCCTGCTTCCACGGATGCCGTGCCTTTTCGGTAGTTCAAATCATTAGTAACCGTCTCAAAGCTTGTGGCCTTGTGGTTCATAATTTCTCAGGTAATTCTCACTGTTTCTATAATAGCTGTAAAATGAGTGAAAAGAGGTGTCTGACATGTGAATATAGTTGTACTATAGATGTTAAGTGTGGGGCTTTAATTTAACATATTGACAGTATGAAGGTACATGAAAAGGCAAAATACATCAATTTTAAATGCCCCCTAAAGATAATAACCTATGAATTATCTTTTATTATGTATGCAAAGAATCTTTATAAAATAGCTAGAAGGAAAAAAATGGAATGCTGTTTGTATGATCAATTTATTGGTAACTACAGTGACACCACTTTACAGCATGTTTATTAAATTCAAGACACAGTTGGAAATTTCACTTTTTTAAAAAAGTCACTTTAAGTATTATTAGTCAGGGTTACTTTGGTAGCAAAGCAAAAATGTTCACATGTTCTATGTCCTAGCTTTTATGTCTGGCTCTTAGAATTAGTAGTTGATCATTTTCAATACCATTACAATATGACTAGTTAATAACTGACAAAAATTGCAACCTGTCATTTTTGAAGAGTACATTTATAACAGAGGTTCACAAGATATTAATCCAAGTGATTGAAATTTCATGCATGATGTGCCCACAAATAAGATACTAAATACTAATCTAGTTCAAGTTATCTGAATGTATAAAGAAAAAAACCTGCTAACCAATATCCCTGCTAAAAAATAAATTATCACAACACATAAGCAACTTCTTCTGTTATAAATGATCATAAACCATGGCTAAAAATGCAGTGTTTCCCCAGTCAATTGAAAACAACATATAGCAGGTAAAAGACTAGATAACTCTAGAAGAGAAATAACACAAAATGAGCCAGTCGTATTTCAGGGACAAGTGACAAATATAATCCTCTTTATTATTTTAAAGTTTTCTCCAATGTACTTCAGTAACAAGAGCATCTTATTTTACTTGATTCCACTGTTGGCCATGGTTTGAGCCCGACACACGCCCTTCCCTTTGACCTCGAAGGGGGCTCCTTTGTACGTAGCCACACACTCGTCGTTAGTGCGAAGATCAGGCTGGATCTGCTCCCAGATCTTCTTCTTAGGGTTCAGCTCCTTGTCAGGCTCTCCTGTGGAGGGGAAAACACAAGAGAAACACACAGCTAACATACAAAGACTTTAAAGAAATTATCCACGGAGATTTCTAGTGAATTGTCTTGGCAGCATTTTCTGACCTTTAGACCTAACCAAATTTTTAACGTTTATTTTTATGTCACTAGTTTATAATCTTGATTGGCAAAATAAAATAACTATTGCTGTTTCCTGATGAATGTTAAAGACATCATTTTTACTTTTATAATAAATATTTTTACAGTTAATATAGCTCAACAAATTTGTTCCCTGAATTAAAAAATATAAGATACACATTTTATCGTTACATTTAAAGAAAAATGGTGAAGAAATGAAAACATATTTTGATGTGTTACACTTTCGCACCCGGCAGGAGCCGCTTATGCTTTACTATGTTTCGACACACAAAGGGACGATTAGACTTAAGACTTCTTGTCAGTACTGGAGAATGGCTTAAATGTTGGGATTCTCTAGCTAACTACAACTACTTTGCCACGTGGTGAGATGAAAAGAGACAGAATGGAGTAGTGAGGTGATAAGAACGAGCATTTTCTAAGCACTAGGAATATATGTTGTTGCCTAAAATTCACAAAACACTGATTCTAATTTCTTTTGTTTTTTACATTTTTTTTAATTTTTGAGATGGGGTCTCACTCTGTTGCCCGGGCTAGAGTACAGTGGCATCATCATACTACAACCTCAAACTTCTGGACTCAAGCCATCCTCCTGCCTCAGCCTCCCCAGCAGCTGGGACTACAGGCGGCCAACTTGCTGGGCCAATTTTTCCATTTCTTGTAGAGACAGGGTCTTGCTCTTGCTCAGGCTAGTCTCGAACTCCTGGCCTCAAGCAATCTTCCTACCTTGGCCTCCGAAAATACCAGGACTACAGGTGTGAGTCACTGTGCCCAGCTCTGACTCTAATTTCATAAAGATCTAAAAGTTTTAAACTTCACACGTAAGACTAATTTCCAAGGAACAAAGATTTGAACAAAAAATAAACTAGAAACTAGTAAGAGTAATCGCCAAAGCTTGACTCTTACTTTTAACACAGCAGACGATACCCGAGCACGATAACTGTAGTTGTGAGACTTTATCAAATCATTAAATTGGACAGTAATAGGGCTTAGGAAGCTAAGAAGTGTCAGACAAATACCTATTATTAACATTAATGCCAAAAAGCTAGTACTTTCATTGCTTTAAGTAAAATTAAGTAAGCAGTAGATAATATCCCACATTCTATAAGTTAGTCTTACCTGTATTATAAAACCTGTCACGTTATGAGCACTGAATTTAAATCAGCATTGAAAAAGTCTGAGATGCAGTGTCAACCTTTTGGTTTGCTCAAAATGTTTCTCTACGATATACTTGGTAGGGTATAAAGCTACTTTGAAATGATAGTTTAAATCATCTTCCACAAAAAATATACCTAATGTTTTAAAGAACTTTTTTTTTTAATGAACAATATTTTCCAGGGAAGTCTTTTGTCATTCCTTGTTGGAAATTTTCTTTTCCTGTTTTTCTTTTTTTGGCAATGGCTATCGAAAGGTAAGTGATATATCAATATAAGTTCTTACAGCTAAAAACTGCAGAGGCTCTGAAATTGCTAAACACATGCTAATAATCACCATTTGGAAACGCTTACACATATTGTGAGAGAACTAATCATTCAGAGATTATTTTAGGCCAGCTCATTCTAAACAAAACACATAGGGAAAAGAAACTAGAGGAGAAAGTCCAGAAAAGCTTGTACAGATATAAAAAGCTGTGACCACCTTCTTGGCATCGAAAACCTATAAAAAGCAATAAATACGAATGCCAGAGTTCTCGGCATTCACAAGTCTGGAGTAAAAATGACACATTTCATTTGAATTAGGCCTTTCTTTTGCACAGAATGCTCATCGATCGTCAACTTCACTGAGAGCTGGCGTGGCCATAATAAATCTGGCACTAACTTAATTATTTTACATTCGATTAACTGAGTTTATAGAATCATGGTTGTAACTATTACCAATTGTGGCACAAAAACTAAAATACAGCTTTGCAAATGGGGGTCAATTAACTTCACAAAGCTAATCAATAGACAAAAGTGGTTTGGTAGCTGGATAGAAATAATTATGGCAATAATGAAGGATGATATTATGTCTGCTCCCCAAATACTGTATTTTTAGAAAATGCTTTACTGAGTTTCCTTCTATTTATTCACTGAACAATTTAATGAGCTACTGGTTGATGTCAGGCGTTGTTCTAGATGCTGGAAATGGAGAGTGAATAAGGAAAAAAAGAAAAACCTTGATTTCGTGATGCTTACATTTCCATGTGGGCAGACAATAAACAATGTACAGCATATTTGGTGGGGATAAATGCTGTGGAAAAAAACAAAACAAAGAAGGTGACATTTGAAGATTTAATAGCGTGAGGCAGAAAGCCATGCAAACATGTGGGGAAAGAACCATGGCTCAACAGGAGTGAGCAGGGAAGAGCTGGAGCTTGCAAGGCCAATGAGACCACCACAAGGACGTGGGCTGGTGCTCTAGGCGAGATGAAAGCTTCTGAACGGTCTAGACAGACGCTGGCATTAGGACGGGGGTGGCAGTGGTGCGGACGATGACGATTCCAGGTTTAGGAGGTAGAGCCACTAAGATTTTCTGAATGAGAGACACAGGGTATGAGAAAAGCGGCTAAGCAACTGGGAGAATGGAGTTCCTATCAGATGAAATGGAAAATACTATAGGAAAAGGGAATATTGAGGGGGAAGATTGGGGCGTGGATCCTTTCCCCTTGGGGCATGAAAGTGAAGAAGTCCACCAGGCAGCTGGATAAGTGACTGGAAAAAATTGCCAAAAAAATGACCAAGAAGAAAAAAAACCGGGGAGGCCAAGGACCAAGTTCTGAGGTACCATAATGGCAAGCGGTAGAAGAATCAGAAAAGGAGATGAGAGGGGCAGCTGGTGAAGCAAGAGGACCAGGAGAGTGCCGAGACCCGAGTTAATTAACAGAAGGACTGAGAAGTGGCCACGTTGCTACAGCGAGTAACTGGAGATCTCGACCAGGGCAGTTCGGGTGGGACAGTGGGGAGAGAAAGCTGATTGAGCTAGGTTTGGAAAAGGATGAATCAAGTATAGACAATTTTGGTTTTTAAGAATAAATGGACTCAAAAGTTAAACCTATGCTTTGTGATAAACTATTAATTTATTGTTAACTAATATTAACATTATTAATATTAATAAAACTATTATTAAGAGTCAATATCAATAGAAATAAGCATGATCTTAGAAGCTAAAAAGTCTGAATGTAAAGTTTCATTTATTATTAGACCATGAATAGTACATTCCCAAAAAGAACAGACATTGCCTTTATCTCCTGGCTGTTAACACCATTTTCCAGTTATTTTTGCTTGGTGCTTTAGGCACCAGTTACCATATTTACATATTAAAATGTATACTTTCACACATTTAAGATCAAAAAAAGCATTAGGTAGGTTGGAAAGGTTTTAGCCATTGTTATAAAAATATTACGTGTTATCTTCTAAACTTTATGGAAGTTTTTGACTTTATAGTTAGAGAAAATAGGTAAGGGTCAAAAAGCTTTGTCAAGGCTAAAGAGCAATTCAAAGATTTGAGCCTCAACTGCAGTTTCTACGCCACATTTAATACATGCAATATGATATGTAAATCTCTATACACTGAGCATGTATCAAGTGGACATCGAAATGTACTAGCAGACACCTTAAGCTTTACAATATGAAACAGATGCTAAAAAATAAAGCACTATTAATCGTGGTTCTCTCCAGGAAAAAGAAAAAAATAAGACTAGTGGCCTGTTGTATAGTATTAACTCATTTTTTTTTTTTTTTTTTTCAGATTTACTGCTACAGAAGCAGTACCTGGTGTGGTGACACACAGAAGATGAGTACTAACAGACCTCGTTTCCCAAATTTATCAATTATTTTATAATGTTTAGCTCAGTTAAGCACAGTATAATGCTAGCGAATAATTCAAACAACCTGATGGACTATTGTAAAGTTAGGTGTTCTCTTTTTTCACTTTACAAATATTTTTTGTAGTTTCTCTACATATTCGAGTGTGTGAGGCACAAGGGGAGACTGAATTTGGAAGAAATACTGGACTTTGGAACAATGTAAATATAAACTTGCAAATAACAAAACTGATTGAAAGATTCAAGAATATAGTAAAGGCAAGAAATCCATGCTGGGCCATTAGTGCCTCTCCTAAGTGGGTGGGTAGTAACTAAAAATAAACTACTTTCAATTTATTCAACAATAACATCCAGATAATAAAAACTGATTCAAATGCTGAAATAGTTACCTGTTACTTCTATAAAGGAATGAGAGCCATCATAGTAATAAAAGAACTATAAGGCTTCATTAATTACATAGTTCATATTAACTAATAGCAACCAATAATCAACAAACAAAAATGTTATGGTACTAGAGATTCATTCACGTCTATGGTTTGATTCTTCTACTAACTCCATATAACATTAAGTTAGTAACTAAATTTTGTTGGGCTTCACTTTCCAAATTTGTAAAATAGTGGGCTAAACTAGATGATTTATTCTAGTTCTAAATATTTAACTCTACAATTTAGGTCTAAAAAGCAAACTTAAACAAAGTACTAAATCTTACGTATTTAAATAAAAAG
>RJWJ010000212.1:250313-287135 GCA_004363605.1 Indri indri
AGCCTGAGCAAGAACGAGACCCCGTCTCTACCAAAAATAGAAAGAAATTAATTGGACAGCTAAAAATATATATAGAAAAAATTAGCCGGGCATGGTGGCGCATGCCTGTAGTCCCAGCTACTCGGGAGGCTGAGACAGTAGGATCGCTTGAGCCCAGGAGTTTGAGGTTGCTGTGAGCTAGGCTGATGCCACGGCACTCACCCCAGGCAAGAAAGTGAGACTCTGTCTCAAATAAAAAAAAATAAAAAAAATAAAAAATAAAAAAAATAAAAAGGAAGGCAAATGTTAAACTGAAAAGGTAAGTCAGGATTTATTTTTGTTGTTTTTCTCAATGCATTCTTAATCTTAAAAGAAAAAGTTCATTTTTCTTGCCATTCTATTCCAATTTAGTGAATGAAAATTCTAAATAGAATTTCAGGTTAGTCAATTATACACGGACAGCTTATCCCAAAGGGGTAGGTTTGGGGACGTGTTTTGATATTGTGGGAGCAGAATGGTGATCATATGCTCTATGTAAAGCCATCAGGGTATTTCTGAGAAATCTTTGAGACTGGGATTTTCCTAAAACCCAATTTCCCAAAAAGGTTTTTAGAGCACAGACCATCATGATTGTTCATCTACAGAGGTTCAAGACATATACATGAATTCAAAGTCATGGATACTTATAAAAAATAATTACCTGTGTTTTTCAGATTAGTCTACTTTTCCTTAGAAGGCTAGAGCTGTGTTTCCAAGAAATTAATCCATGCTTTCATCCATGTTTTCTATCTTACCATCTTCCAATGTTAAAAGTTTCATTAAACACAGTTAATATAGAATTAAAAAAAACATGCCTATATAATCACATCAGCCTGGCTATTCCATTAAAACTCAGCTATTTCTACAAATATGTCTCCAAATTAATTCTGACTTTTGAACCTTATTCTACTTGTTACCTTAATTTATTTCTGCTTTTCCTATTAGTCTAGTCAAATGAACATCCTTTAAATGCAGCCTTTTAATTTCTGTTTTTCCTCTTATAAGGTCTTCCCCCTTATATGAAAGAAATATTTATCCTACATCTGCCAAGCTTCCTTTCTCTTCTACTTCAAAGACCCATGTGAAGAAGGTTTTTCATGCATTATGAAGCTCCATCTGTCTCAGGAGCAATTTCACTAGAGAAAACAGGCAATACGAAATGAAACTACCTTTTAGATTATTAAAATAACTGAATTTCAACTTAGAGACTTTCTCTATATCCTGAAGTCAAGGAAAAGCATATGCAAGAATTATTAGATGGACTTTGAGAATTATAAATCTTCCCCCATGTCTGAACTCTTTATCTCTTTGTCTTCCTGTGCTGTGGTCTGAGACAATGTACAGTGTGAATGGTTTCGCAGCACAATGATTTGTTCTTTATCCAGGTCACATTCTTCTGCTTTGCAAGTATTAATATTAATATTAGCATTTTACCTAAGGCGAATCTCTTTCTGGTGTTTTATATCATACACACATTCATGGGGAGGGGGATGGTTAAATGACTGTGCTCAACGCAGTGCCAATCTCAAAAAACTCGATAATATTTAATAACTCATTTAACGTAAATCTTGTGATTTATACACAGGACTGACTTTAATCTTTCAACATTACAAACATCACTTTGAGAACTGATCCCAAACTATTTAAGTAACTGCTAATAAATACTTACCAGGGAAAGCGTTGAAAGTAATTCTGTCTCCAGGAACAGATCCGTCAGGAGGAGCCAATATTTCAACTTTCTCTGGTGAGCTGGCACACATTACCATTGCTTGAGATACCACTCCCCTCATCTTTGCAGGTTTCAGGTTGCAAAGTAAAATCACCATCCTATTTTGCATCTGTGTGAAACATAAACCGTTGACTGCATATATACTGAGACTTAGAATAATCCTGTCTAGAATACATTAAGGTATACATAATATGTTAAATATCAAATGTTCTACTTTTGTGGATGTATCTTTGCCTCTGTGTGTCCAAAATCTTTTGCATATTTACACATGTGCATTTTTTCCCCTACACATTTGGCATTTCATCATTTTCAATGCTAAGCACGATTTATTTCTTAATTTAAACAAATCATTTCAGAATTCAAGCATTATGCACACTGCAATGAACACATTTATTATAGAAGTGAATAGAAATTTATTTAGTTTTCAAAAGTTGAAATGTCTTTTTTCCCCAGTTAGCAAAAATGAGAAATACAGTATCTTAAATTCTTCCAACAGATTCAAAATAAAACATAGGGAAAAAGGGCCTAAGACTCAAATTTCGAATTCAAAATGACCCTTTCTAGGGAGGTCTTCATGAATAATACTTCTCTTCAAACACTTCAGATGACTTGGAAATGTCATACATGAGACCTCTAAAAAGTTATAGCAAAAATGTATCGGAACAGCAACAAGGTTAGCTAGAAGCAATTCTTCAAGGATCTGATAATAATTGTGGCCCTTTTCCTTAGAAAAACATACAACCTGCAAAATTTGGCATGTAATTTTAAGGGCTAAGTGTCCCTGCTTTATAGAATTATAGAATGCTTACTAGTACTGTCTTAATGAGTTACATACAGATGTTTATATAAATAGTTTTGCTTATGGCTATGAATGGCAGCTTGTGGAAGAGAAGAAATAGCCTCACGGTCTACAACTTATGAGTACAGAAAAGAAGAAGCCCAAATGAAGAGTTTTTCCAATTTGAGCTGGCTGGCTCAACATCAGTTGTTTCTTTTCTCTAGTGCTCCTTATGAGCCTGACTTCATAAGGAATTATAAATGAGTCCTGGTCCTATGTGAGTATTACAAAGAAAAAAAGCCCATGCATGTGCCAAGTCTATCTCTTTTTCCACAGATAAGAGAAATGTCTTCACTGGTCTCCTTAAGTCCATCTTCCTCCTATCAACAGAGCAGTCAGAATGATCCTATTAAAATGTGAGGCAGACAATGTTACCACTTTGCTCAAAAATGCTTCAGTGGCTTTCATCTTACTCAGAATCAACACCAAACTCTTTACAATGATCCCTAAGACTCTGTGGCACTTGGCATCCTTATCTCTGATTTCATCTCCTATAACTGTCCCCCTTATTTATCCTGCTCTCATCATACTAGACTCTTGCTGTTCTCTGAACATCTCAGGCACACATCCGTCTCGGGGCTGCCTGAAATGCTCTTCAGCCGGATAGACACATGACTTGGTTTCTTCATTTTCTGAGACCTTTCTTTACTCAAACGTTACTTTCTTTATGAGGGCTTCTGTGGGCACTTTATATAAAACAGCAACACTATCTTGGCTTCAATACTTCCTGGATTGTTTCTCTATTTTTCTCTTGGTACTTACCACTATTTAATGTACTATATATTTACTTATATCTTGGTAATTTTCCAACTACTTCATAGGAATGAGAGCTTCATAAAGGCAGGGCTCTTTTTTAACCTGTCTGTCATATGTCTATGTATCTATTGTAATTTGCTGCACTATCCTTTGTCTAAATTAGTACTCGGTACATTGCAGGTACCCGGTAAGTATCTGCACCTATGAATGTGAATGAACGAATGCAGGGATTAGTCCAAGTTCACAGAGCCGAGAAGCAGCGAGTGGCAATGAACGGAGAGGCAGAGCTATCTCGGTGTTGAGTCCATATTTTTCTGCAGTATCTCTGAAGCACCACGGGGCACAGGAAATAGGGAGAGGATTCAAATTACTGCATAAGACATCTAGAAAGCGTAAATTAAAAACTATTATTAACACTATCTTTGATTCTTCCCACTGTTATTAAATATAGTTTGTTTGTTTGTTTGTTTTTTGAGACAGAGTCTCACTCTCTTGCCTGGGCTAGAGTGAGTGCCGTGGCGTCAGCCTAGCTCTCAGCAACCTCAAACTCCTGGGCTCAAGCGATCCTCCTGCCTCAGCCTCCCGAGTAGCTGGGACTACAGGCATGCACCACTATGCCCGGGTAATTTTTTCTATATATTTTTAGCTGTCCAAGTAATTTTTTTCTATTTTTTAGTAGAGACGGGGGTCTCACTCTTGCTCAGGCTGGTCTTGAACTCCTGAGCTCAGGCAATCCTCCCGCCCCGGCCTCCCAGAGTGCTATGATTACAGGCGTGAGCCACCGCGCCCGGCCTAAATATAATTTTATTTAAAAAATTTAACTCTTCAAGAAAATAGATATGGTACTAAAAAGTAAAGGAAGAGAAAGGGAAAAAAGAAGTAATGTGTTAAGAAGGGGCTTGAAAGCTTTTAAGGAAAAAATAGCAAGCGAGGAAAACACTGCTTTGAAGGATATCACTATGGAGTATTAATTTGTTTTTAAAATAGTTATCAAGCAAGGTTACCCTCCATAAAATACACCATCACTGCCTTTCACATATCACAAATGACCAGCTCTATTTCCACTATCGAAATAACTAAATTTTCAACAAGGAATAATATAAACGTAGCCATGGTCTGCTTCCTAAAATATCGTTACATAAAAGCACACTCCTTGGTGACAAACACACCAGAAGAGAGGAGGAGAGATTTTAAAATCTGACCTGTTCCTCACTATCAATTTCTTTTAAGAAATATTTAAAACCCAAACTGTATTCATTCAGATAATTAAGTATTGAAGACCTGAAAGAAATGAGTTTAAACAGGAAGTGGAAGAAATTACATCCTTGCCCTTTTGATGACAGGCCAATATTGATCCGTTATCTGTACTATATTCTGGCTATGCTGAAATTAGAGAATACAATAGCCCAGACTAGGGATCAAAACCCAAATTGTCTTCCAGATAGGTAAAAGAAATGAGTAAGGCAACCTAGATGGAAATAACAAATAGCCCTCTTCTCGTTTTCTGAGACATGATAGAAAAACTCGTATAGGCATCGGCCTAGGCACAGAATTTATGAAGAAGACCCCAAAACAATCACAGCAACAACAAAAATAAATAAATGGGACCTGATCAAATTAAAAAGCTTCTGCACAGCCAAGGAAAACATCATTAGAGCAAACAGACAGCCTACAGAATGGGAGAAAATATTTGCAGGCTACACATCCGTAAAGGGCTGATAACTAAAATCTATATAGAACTTAGGAAAATCAACAAGAAAAAAATCAAACAACTCCATTAAAAAGTGGGCAAAGGACATGAACAGAAACTTATCAAAAGAAGATAGACTAACGGCCAAAAAACATATGAAAAAGTGCCCAACATCTCTAATCATCAGGGAAATGCAAATCAAAACCACAGTGAGATATCACTTAACTCCAGTGAGAATGGCCTTTACCAAAAAGTCCCAAAACAACAAATGTTGGTGTGGATGAGGAGAGATAGGAACACTCATAGACTGCTGGTGGGACTGCAAATTAGTACAACCTCTATGGAAAGTAGTATGGAGACACCTCAAAGAACTAAAAGTAGAACTACTATTTGATCCAGGAATCCCACTACTGGGCATCTACCCAAAGGAAAAACAGACACTCTATAAAAAAGACATCTGCACTAGAATGTTTATAGCAGCACAATTCACACTGCAAAGATGTGGAAACAACCCAAGTGCCCATCAATACATGAGTGGATTAACAAAATGTGGTATGTGTATACCATGGAGTTCTACTCAGCCACAAAAAACAATGGTGATCTAGCACCTCTTGTATTGTCCTGGATGGAGCTAGAGCCCATTCTTCAAAGTAAAGCATCACAACAATGGAAAAACAAGTACCACATGTACTCACCACTAAATTGGTATTAACTGATCAACGCTTACGTGCACATATGGAAGTAACATTCATTGGATGTTGAGCAGGTGGGAGGGAGGTGGAGGGGATGGGTAAATTCACACCTAATGGGTGTGGTGAGCACTGTCCGGGGGATGGGCACACTTGTAGCTCTGACTCCGGCAGCGCAAAGGCAATGTATGTAACCAAAGTGTTGGTACCCCCATAATTTCGGAAATTAAAAAGGAAAAAAGAAACAGTTTACTCTCCTCTTAACCTTCCATAACACTAGCAGAAGAGTAATACTTATATATTAAGTACTTTAAAAACAACAGCCATCATAATCATTATTTTTATTATTGTTCCATCATGGAATTTTATCATTCCTTGATTTTTAAAAAATCGTTGTTATATGAACTCGGAAAGCAATCTAAAAGTATGAGAACAAGTTTTATTTCTCTAAAATCCAAGAAATATTTTCACACTTGGGGAAAAAATGAGAAGGATCATAGAGATTGAACTTATAATTTTTAATAGTATTCCTTTATTTGTTAAAAATTAGATGTTTTGTATTTTGTTGTTAGATATTTAACATACATATATATTGTTTTTTTACAGAAAGCAGAAAACTAAAAACATTTAAAACATAGAAAAAAATACATTTTTTCTTCTTCCTATGCTCATGAATTCTATCTTAATTTACAGATCTTTTGCAGGTTTTTGGTGGTTTTATGCACCTTTTTTTGTGGAAACCACCACATTCAAACTGATCAATTGAACTAACCAACACTGGCTCATGTCCTGTGGCCATCGGATAGGAAATCGCAATGGGAAGACATCAGGAAAGAGGGAAGAAAAGTGACAGACGCATGCAACAGTAATTTCAGTCGCACAGATTTACCTGTTCAAGGGGAACATGATTCACCAGGCCACTCA
Source organism: Indri indri (assembly GCA_004363605.1). NCBI lineage: Eukaryota > Metazoa > Chordata > Mammalia > Primates > Indriidae > Indri > Indri indri. The sequence continues at coordinate 256,958 of RJWJ010000212.1, forward strand.
CAACTGTTCTTGGGGCTGTTTCTCCAATGTCTACTTCTTCTACATACAAAGAATCTGCATCGGGGTGTTTTCTGGCAGATAAAATGCAACCAATTCGAAGATCCAGGCGGGAAACATCTATTGGCTTGGAGTTGGCACTTCCCGCTGCCGACGGCTGTTTTTTCTCCTTTTTCTCTCCTAAAAAAGTAATTATGAATGGGTAAACATCAGAAGGAAAACAAAATTACATGAAAACCCCATGGTATCAATACTGACGAGTTTAAAAGAAAAAAAGAATATTTATCTCCTACCTTCATTTCGATAATAACAAAGGAAAGAACTATTCAAGTCATGTCTTGAACCCTATTCGAGCTACTTCCTTGTTCTATTTCCAGCTAGAAGACAGGGCGCGGAGGTTGGCGACTACAGCTCATGGGCCAAATCCAGCCTGATGCCTGTTTTTGTAAGTACAGTGTTACTGGAACACAACCACATCCGTTCATTTACAGATTATCTACAGGTACTTTTGCACTAGGGTGGAGCTGAGGATCTGTGACAGAGACGTTGTGGCCCAGCAAGCCTAACACATTTACTACATACACGGCTTGTTACAGAAAAAGTTTGCCTTTCCCTGAGACAGAGCCATAGGAAATCCTTCAAAAACTTTCACTTTGACTCTTTGGAGGGTGAAAAATCCCTTATTTAGAAAGAACACTACAACCAGTAGCCAAATGACAGAATGAACTACAGTGAAATAAAATTTCACTGATAGAATGCTTCTCTCATCATTTATACACACGAATAAATATAAAATGAATTTCTCCAATTCTTAGATCTCCCTGAAGATTTATGAGGCCTTTAGGTTTAACCATAGCAAGTACTTTTTTTCCCCTAAGAGAAGGGGGTCTTGCTATGTTGCTCAAGCTGGACTTGAAATCTTGGGCACAAGCAATCCTCCCATCTCAACCCCCTATGGGAGTACAGGTCCCAACAAATCCAGTTTTTGATTAAGTTTTATTAATAATAATTCTTTTATTTATATGCTGATCATGTAACTCTTACTAACAAATGATCACTTCAGCTACTGAGCCAAATTCAATCTGCAAAGAGGATTCATATTCCTTAAGTTTACAATTAGCTGCTGTGGCAAAAAAATAAATAAAACCAAAAACTTATTTACGTTCGAATCTGCAGGGCACAGGTAAACTACTGTAGCATGGAAGCGGTCCTTCTAAACTATACCTTTATTTTATTTTTTTAACCAATATTTACTGAGGGCTAAGGCCCTGGAAAGAGTAAGATGAGGGGCCCACACCGTCAAAGCACTCAAAAAAAAAAAATCTCTTTTAAGGAAGACAGACACGTGTGTAATGAATATGCAATAAATATTACATACAAAGAAATACAGAAACACAGAGAAGAATAATTCTGCACAGAACAGGAAAGGAGGATTTTGTGTAAAGGACATTCACAATTTATACAAAGATAGCTTACAAAAGAGAAGATGGAGCTAGTTTAAAATATTCTGGACAATTTTTAATGCCATTAGCAAGCTTTAAAAAAAATGCCATTTTCCATATAACAAAATAGCAAAGATTTTTTAAATGATAAAAACCCAAATGATATAGAAAAACATATACAAAACTACCAGAAGAAAATACACTAAAATCTTAATAGTTATCTTTGTATGATAAGCTATATATATTTACTTTCAAATAGTATAGCAATATGATATAGTTATATCCATATATGGTTTTTTAACTTTAATCTACTTTCCAGGCATTTGAAATACCTTTACCAGGAATCCACACTCCAGAGGTGATTGCGAGTATTAAAATCTATACCAGAGTTCTGTTAATTACCATAAGGGATTTCAGAAATGTTTCATTGACAAATGGGTGACGCGCAATAAAGATACGCGGTGATCTGGACTATGTGGGCATCACAGCCCTTGCACGAGCAGAATACTGGAACCTGGCGATCCGAGCAGCCACACACCTGTGGAACAGCGCTCTGTGACCAGCACTGTCCAGCACAGTGGCTGCCAGACACATATGGCAATTTACATTTAAGTTCAGAACAATTAATACTAAGTCAGAAACTCAGTTTAGTCACACTAACCACATTTGAAATCCTCAACAGCCTCATGTGGCTATTGGCTACCATGCTGGACAATGCAGATGTAAAGCATTTCCATCGTCATAGAAAGTTCCACTGGACAGAAGTGTTCCCGACCTAGAGCTCCATTTGGTCTGTGTGCTCCTCCTTCCCCCAGAGGAGGGCCTTGTTGCCTCGACTGACTCAAAGGCTGATTAATCCTGCCTTCAGAATAACAGTGCATCCTCCTTGGAGAACGAAGTATGAACTTCACCAAATGTGTAATGACAGGCTGTGTAACTGTTTTGTGTCCACTTAATTTTATGAAGAATTAGCCTGGCATGCTTCCACTGTACTCATACCACCTCGTGGCGAAGCTGCCTAGGAGAGGATGTACAGCCCCACCTACTTCTAACAGAGGCCAGAAATGTTTACTGAAAGGAACTGACAAGTGCTGGATGCTAAATTGGCTTAGATTGGTTCACAAATCCCTCAGCCATCTTACATTTTCCAAAAAAATTAAAAATGAGTATTAGGTATACTGAGAGGTATACGTAACGTATTATAAAAGTACTTTTTAAGACATACCTGGGGAAATGAACTCTAGCAAGCAGTGAAGGAAAGTGGTTAAAAAGGTAGTCAGATTTATGATTAGAAAAACAGCTTTAGCAGCAAGCTAAAGGACAAACTAGAAAAGATGAGGCTTTAACATTAATGCAGATGAAAGATCATGAAAACTTGAACTGAGCTAGCTCCTAATGAAACGAAAGAACAGAACTGGGTTCTAGATGTTTCGGTGCAAGGAATTATAGGGCTTGTTGGTTAATCAGACATGAAAATGGAGGAAGAGAAACAGGTTAAGATTGACTGCTCAAGATTTCAAGTATGGTTGCTTGAGTGAATGGTCACTCTACTTTCTACTTCCCTTCGTTTTTTTGTTTGTTTTTTTAAGAGAGGATCTTGCTCTGTCGCAGTGCAGTGGCGTCATCACAGCTCACTGCAGCCTGGAACTCCTGAGCCCAGGCAATCCTCCTGCCTCAGCCTCCCAAGTAGCTGGGACTACAGGCGCACACCACCACGCCTGGACTATTTTTTATGTTTTGTAGAAACAGAGTCTCGCTATGTTGCTTAGGCTGGTCTTGAACTCCTGGGCTCAAGCGATTGATCCTCCTTGCCTTGGCCTCTCAAAGAACTGGGGTTACAGGCATGAGCCACTGTGCCTGGCTTCTACTTCAGTTCTTGTGCGTTCCTGAAATCTCAACACCCCATGCCTCAGTTCAGACATTTTGCTTTGACTGGAACGTCTTTTCCTATCTTCACCACTAGTCCTAGGCTAACTTCCTACCTGTGAGTTCTCTGAAACTGTGGCCCAGATACATTCCAAAAGTCAGTCATAGCAACCTACATATGGGATCCTACACTTAATCTCCACTTTCTGTGGTTTTACTTAGGCTGGTTCCTCGGCCTAAAACGCCGTACCTTTGCCTGTTGACCTGGTCGACATTCACACATCATTTAGGACCCAGCTTGTCTGTTCCAGTATCGTATTGTTCCTAATTCTATTCTAGCTCTTAAAAGTTTGAACTTTCTTCTTGATACCATTATTATTATCATCACCAAACATGCTGACATTATCTGAGAAACCAGTCAAGAGCCAAATAAGCTTAAAGGTCAAAAATACCTTTCTTTTCAGTTTTCTCTTTTGCCTTGTTTTCCTCCCCTGCTCCTCCTTTTATCTGCTCTTCGGCACCAGAAGATACGGTTGCTATTGGTGTAGACAGCATCATATTTTCAGAAACCACAGAATTAGCTTGCAGTGGAGTCGCAGATGGAAATGGAATTTGCTTCACTGATACAGAAAACGAAACAGATACTGTCATTTATATTAAAATCAACAAGCAAGATGAAAAATATGGAATTGTGAATCATAGCTATAAACTCTTTTTAAAAGAAAAGTTCACTGTACGTGACTATTAAGTATCTCCTGCCTGAGACTGTAGAAAGGCTGCCAAGAAATAAAGTATATTTGAACCATGACGGAGGTAAAAGAATAAAGGCATGATTCCCATTTAATTACTAAACTGAGGAAATTGCAGATAGCAAAAATAACAGCTAACATTTATTATGGACTATGTCCCAAATACTTTTTAAAATGCATTATATGAATTAACTCATGCAATTCTCATATATACCCTAAGAAGAATGTTCTATTCATGTCCCCATTTTACAAATGATAAATCTGAGCCACCCAGGAGTTAAGAAATTGGCCCACCACACAGAGAGTGAGAAGAGGAGTAAGAATTTATACCCAGGCAGTCTGTTTCCAGAGACCACCCTCCCACGGTCTGGCATGAGGGCAAGTTTTCCACTCAGGTTTTCTTTCATACTGAACAATCAACTGGGAAAGGGTTTTAATATTAATCATTTATATTCTAGAATTAATGGAGAGACAGCATTACTTCTCCATAATTGTATATCAAAAAACTTTTTAAAGAAGCAAAGGAAAGTCTATCAGCAATATTTTAAGATGTTAAAAAACGATTCACATATCCCAATGAACACAGAAAAATATAATCTCACAAGGGATTTTGATGCGGCTCAGATTCTGGCCAATATCCAGGCCACTTTTCCGAGGTATTTTTTAAGTTCCCTAGAGGGTATTGCTTCTTTTAATAACGTGAATTTCTGTTTTATGTTTCACCACCAGACAGAATTCACCACTTTAATTCAAACCACTGGTCTGGTTTAACATTTCATTAATAAATTTAGAGTTTAAAAGTTTACTGTTTATAGGGGCAGTCTTCAAGCATTGGGAGAAATGAAAAGCAGTTTTAAGCAGCCAATATTTTAATGCTTATTTAATTCTATACCTGCTTTCCAAATCTACTAGTCTTGGAAAGCACCAACTAGTCTCAGATCTTCCACTGACAAACAATATTCTCTCTAGTTGACAGCTGTAATGCATCATTGATTTTTCCCTTATTTTTATTTATCTAACTAAAGGTAGAATTCATACCATAACTTTCAAAATAATTCACTGACAGAATAATGGTCAGAAGGAAACAATAAGAGAGACTTTTACTATATTAAGGCCTCCTTAATTCATCCAGGATTTTCTAAAAGACAATCAAATGCCTTTCTGTGTGGTATTCTGAAATTTTAACAGAACTATTGTTATTATTCTCATTGTTTATGATAATGTAAATTTACCTAGAAACTTTGAAAACAATAACACTTTAAATTTTATTTGCAATATAATAGTTGATACTTATTTGCTGACTTGGGTAGCTTAAAAATTATATGATTTCTGGAAATTATTTTAAAGCTCTAAGCTTTAATTGCCTCATGTATAAAACGAAGATACTCATGTATAAGTGTTTTTAAGGATAAAATAATGCATGTGAAGCACTCACTACACAGCGTTCCACATACAGTAAACCTTAATAAATGTTAATTAAATAGTATTATGGCTAATTTTCAGTAAGTATTAAACAGGAATAGTGATGGTCAAGTTGCAGTATAGTACAAAAATTAAAATAGGTTTTTAAACCCTAGCTTTACTACTTTTGTGTGACCTCGGGCAAGATCATTTGCCTTTTCCAAGTCTCCATTTTCTCTTCTGTAAAGCAGGAGGCATGTAGGGAGGATAAGATGAGAAATCAAGCGTAATACTTAATAAACAATAAATGACATATTATTATCATAAACCAAAATAACCTATCATTTCCATATCCAATTACCCCCATTTTGAATTTCTGCCTGAATTAGCTCTTGTTTCAGTTCTTCAATTTCTTTCTTCAGTTTAGCGTTTTCGACTCGAAGTTTCTTCTCTTCTCTCAAAGTTGCCTGCAAAACTAGGATCAAGAAAATCCAGTTAAAATATGTGTTTTTTCAAAGGTTTTGTATGAATACTATTTGAAAAGAGGATAGCCAATATAAATGGAGTGAGGAAAACACTAGTAACCAAATTTTCGGCTAGTTCCTTATGCCAGTTTAATATTTATTAAAACGACATGATGAGAGAGAGAGAGAGAGAGAGAGAGAGAGAGAGCGAGCAAGGGAGAAAATCTGTGAAATAACAGAGGAACAGAAAAGATTTTGTTTATGAATCATTTTCCTAGCTTCTATAAAGATGCCTTACTGAAATCAAATTATCACCTTTTCAGCACTGTAGCTATAATAAAGGGCAATGATAAAGAAAAAACTGGCATGAAAATATCAATAACAGATAAACTGTAAGAAAGAGAGATAAACATTAGATACATTAAATTATGTATTTAAAAAGTATGAGACCCAATGATGATTATCACACAAGGAAAAACTATTCTCATCTCTTTTTAGTCATTACTATGTAAAAGAAGCTGAATAATATTTTATTCCTAAAGTCTCAAAGTTGAGCTGGTCAAACATTCAATGAGAGAAATAACTCCAAAGATTTGTTCAAAATATAATGTATGTGTTAAAAAATAATGTGTGTGTTAAAAGTGAGCAATAGAGCATACGAAATACAACAGAAAAACAATGGTTCTCAGTGGGGTTGGTATTGCTCCCTGGGTAGAATTTTGAAAATCTGTGGGATTATTTTTGGTTGTCACAAATAATGGGAGTCACTACTGGCCTTTACTGGGCAGGGGCCAGGGATGCCAGATGTCCTGCGATATGCTGGATATCCGTGCAAAATGAAGAAATGTCTCACATTCTGCAGAACTTTCCAGTGACCCATTGTATATTTGCATAGGTGAAAATCCTGTTAACAATTATTTGAGTCTAGATTCTAACTATTCTTTTTTTTTTTTTTTTTTGAGACAGAGTCTCACTCTGTTGCCCGGGCTAGAGTGAGTGCCGTGGCGTCAGCCTAGCTCACAGCAACCTCAAACTCCTGGGCTCAGGCGATCCTCCTGCCTCAGCCTCCCAAGTAGCTGGGACTACAGGCATGCGCCACCATGCCCAGCTAATTTTTTCTATATATATGTTTTTAGTTGTCCAGATCATTTCTTTCTATTTTTTAGTAGAGATGGGGTCTCGCTCTTGGTCAGGCTGGTCTCGAACTCCTGACCTTGAGCAATCCGTCCACCTCGGCCTCCCAGAGTGTTAGGATTACAGGAGTGAGCCACCGCGCCCGGCCTAGATTCTAACTATTCTTTACACATAAACACAAAGTATTTTTTGGCATTTTTATTATATTCTAAATTTTATAGGAATCAAATACCATGTAAATCAAGAGTAGCCTGTACCTTGTTTTATTCAGAATTCTATCTAAGAAATCACTTGACATTTTGAGTAAATCAGATACACCACTAAAAACTGCTTCTGGTACCTGAGCTGCCTATACGAAGGCAGACTAAATATATATCTTTATTATTACAATTGGCATTGTACCTGCCGCATTCTTGGAGAGTCCATGTATGTGACTCATGCGGCATGTGACCCTCTCACACCACCTCTGGTAGTGTAGTCCCACTCAAAGTATTACTTTTTTTTTTTTTTTGACACAGGACCTCGCTCTGTCACCCAGGCTGGAGTGTGGAGCCTCATCATAGCTCACCGCAACCTCAAACTCCCGAGCTCAAGTGATCTTCCTGAGTAGCTGGGACTACAGGCACATGCAACCATAAGTCTTAAAATATACATTATTATTACTACTATTCATAAATTACTTTCTTTTTATTTCTCTTTTATACTACATATAGTGTTAATACTATGTTTTGAAATTATATGCATAGGTAGGTTATCTTATCTAAAAAACATTTTCTTCACAGGACATTAACACAGATTTTATGAAATATTTCTTATAAATGAGAACCACCAGGATAGGTTACCAAAGAAAATAATATAAAGGTGAAAAATAAATAGTTCCTTTTTCAAAAAGAAATTGGCAAAACTGAAATGCTAGTCCAGATGCTAGGAAATGGCCACTCAGGAGAAAAAATCAGGTTTATAACACACGTTGTATCACATGAGCAACAATCATCTCCAATCTCTTCATTTTATTAATAGAAAGTAATATTAAGAATTTAAGAAAAATAATAAGAGAAATCCTGGGAAACATTATGAAAAAGAAATAATTAAACTGGTATTTTAAAATTGGGGAAAGAATTATACAGGGAAATTTTTTTGGAGAGTAAATGTGGGCTTCTGTGAGACATCTGCAGTTTTATGCAGGAGAGAAAGTATTTATTTCAATTAGTGATAGCAAAAGATTTTGAAATTTCTATTGTGACATTAACATTGCTATTGAGAACTAAAATATATTTAAACAAACCCAAAACCAAACTAAGTCCTGAAGGTAGACATTCAGGTTTGATATTTTAATATATATAACAGCAAATTCTATGTAAAACTTAAATATTTCCATGTAAAAATCATTTTAGAAAATGCCCTAGTACAGAGTAGTATGAATATACATTCTTCTCCATATAAGGTTAGAGGAAATATTTGACTTCATGTTTGATTTCACCCAATTTTCTTCATTTCTAACTTCTAATGCTATAACAACTTATTTTAAACATTATAATCTTCCTTTAGCAGTCCTGAAATAATAATACACTGTTTTCTCTACATATCATCTACTCAACACATACCGATTCTAATTTATTTAATCCTAGAATATTTTCACACTCAATATTTAAAGGAATCTGAAAGCTATCATCAAGATGATTAAGCAATAATTTATGTGGTAAGCAAGTTTTATTTGCTGTCGATATATGAATTAATTTTAAGTATCTCCTTAGAAAATTTCAAATTTTCTTACTTGCTTTCTCCTTAAGAAGAGCAACTTGTTGCTTAAGATATTCAATGATTTGATCTGCCTCTGCACCCTTCTGCTCCAGTCTCTTCAAAACAGCATCATTATTTGCCATTTTTGCCAAGAAACGGCAGAAAATCCTAAATGAAAAAATAAAAGTGATAAATTACACTGTGAAAAGAATAAATTTATTGTACAGGACACTGTGGAAAGAGCAGTTTTTGGCATCAGAAGCTCTGGAAACAGGTTTTCTAGTACTTGTTGATTAACTATCATTTAAATATTTCGAAAATACAGGATGGACACGTGAGTTTATGTTAATGCAGTCTAGTAATATCACCATTCAGTTCAGGGACGCCTTTCTGTTCCAGGGTAAGCAGCGTATGAAACAACTTAATATGAATACCTTTCAGCAAAGCATATACAGACCTCAGCACTCCTAGTAGTCTGTCATTTATGTTACCTGCCAGGTCTATAAAAGTAATTTAAGTTCCTGACACCAACTTTACTTATAGTCCCTGATTTTGTCCCAGGTGCTGGAATTACAGTAAAGAACAAAAATCCACATGTTCTTTACACTGACTAAGCTTTCGGATAAATGGGGGAAACACAGTGAATTGAAAAAATTTTTTAGAATAAGGTTATGTTTAGGCCAACAGTGGTAGCAACACTGCTTAAAGCTCAGGCAAATCTTTTTCCATTCAACTCAGTGCTCATTTCGTTACTGTATGCTAATCACTCCACTGTGATTTTTCAATTTTACATTGAGTAAAAGCTAAATTCCAAGATTTTAAGTCCCCTTAGTCTCCTCAGAGCTTCTAACATGCTAATATGCACAGGGTTTCTCACGAATGATAATATTAACATATTTGCAGAGCACTGGCTATGACTGGCTAAATGCTTTACACGGATCACCTATGAATACCGTAATTACCTCCATTATACAGAGAAGAAAACTAGAATTAAAATTAATTTGTCCCAGGCCATACAGCTACTTAGTAAATGAGGATGGAAACTCAGGTCTGTTGGATACTGCAGCTAGATCTTTTAATGCCTGCGCTATAATTTCTCTAAAGTATAATATATAATTATGAAGCATTTTCAATGTATTGAATGACAGAATCCTAACCAAGGAACATCTATCAACATTTAATGAAACCGGTATTCTCTAAAACAATTTGGGAAATGCTGGTTTAGTCACTGTGCTAAAAAAATAAAATAAAATTATGAGATTTAAAATAAATATAACAATTATAAGCATAGTAACTGCAAATATAAAACATTTATGGAGAAAAAAAAGGCACAGAAAACAGTATACCAAGTATGTTGTGTCTGAATGGTGAGAGTCAAGACCTTTTCTTTTTCCTTTTCTAACTCAAAATAGCAATAGTAAAGAACATATTTTTATGACGAAATCTTTTGAAAAGTATTATCTAAATTATTCTGTCTCTTCACATTTTGTTCTTTTCAATGTTTAAACCATATTTCATCAAACTTAAAAAGCCATTAATTATACAATGCCTCTAACACAAGATACCAAATACTATATATGAATTAATCATCAAAACACACAAACCAAAGACTATTTTTGAGATTACCTTTCTTAACACTTTTCTTTACCTCAGCTATTTCCCCAGTAGGCAATAATAACTATGCTACAACTGCCAGTTGGTCTATATTGATTTTAAGATGTCAACAATTTTAAAATACACCCGTATTTCAGAGATGTAAATATGAAAAACTTGTATATCAGAATTGATGAGCTATAGTAATTTCAATCACTTTTTAAAATCACTTTTTAAATTACTTTTTAATCGCCTTTCTTCTCCTCCCTTCATTCCTATTCTTATCGTCCAACTTCTTTCCCTCATTTGCTTTGCAACCAAATTACCGAGTTACCCCACACTTAAAGAACATCTTTATTACAGCAGTAAGCAATGTGGTACCTTTCAGAACTAGGTTAAAATTCCTGCTAGAATGTAAAACATGTGTCTCGAAAGTCATCAGAATTTACAGAAAAGAAATAATAAAATTACATATGCTGAGAACAACGCATCTCAGAGACACTGAAAATATTTAACAGCAGCAACCAGCAGTAATTCCAGGGGTCCTTTATCAACCTTTGCCCAAACCTATGGAAGGAAGATCTAAAACTGCTTTTTGTGCATGGAAATTCTTATTTATTCTTGCTTGTTTCCCTCACCAGAGAGCCTTCTTTCCCTTTACTGATGAGGGCACTGGGGGTCCTCGAGGGTTTAGAGGATGGCTATGAGTGGATGGCTATAGAGTCGATGGCTATTAGAGGACAGTTCATGTGTTTCCAGATACTATAATCATCAACACGAAAACTTCTCTCCTCAGTAAAGTGTGCATAAAGTCTAAAAAGGAGTACGTCTAGGCCTCCTATGATCTTACCTCGTGACAGGGCTTTCAGCTGGTTCAGATTTTCAACAGGATTTTTTTTTTTTTTTTTTTTTTCTGAGACAGAGTCTCACTCTGTTGCCCGGGCTAGAGTGCTGTGGCATCAGCCTAGCTCACAGCAACCTCAGACTCCCGGGCTCAAGCGATCCTCCTGCCTCAGCCTCCCAAGTAGCTGGGACTACAGGCATGCGCCACCATGCCCGGCTAATTTTTTCTATATATATATTTTTAGTTGTCCAGATAATTTCTTTCTATTTTTAGGAGAGACGGGGTCTTGCTCTTGCTCAGGCTGGTCTCGAACTCCTGACCTTGAGCGATCCACCCGCCTCGGCCTCCCAGAGTGCTAGGATGACAGGCGTGAGCCACCACGCCGGGCTCAGATTTTCAGCAGTATTTAACAATCCTTTCCACCCACTGATAGACTCAGCACTGTCTTTCTCCCACTCCTTATCTGAGATCACAGCTAATAATAACAGCTACTACTTTAAAGGAGTAGGCCCATCGCATGCCTTGCCATTTAATCTTTGCAACCCTGTAAGATATTATTTCCATTTTATAGACTCAGAAAAATTATATGACTTGTCTAAATCCATACAAGTATCAAATGGCAAGGCCATTCATTTAACTCACACTAAAATTCATTTTTAAAGTGCCTCCCTAATTAAAGAAAATTAACCTGTCATTCATAATTCTCTTACATATCTAAATTAAGTGCATCACACCTGAATGTTTTTGGCAGCACAATTCACTATTGCAAGGATGTGGAAACAACCCAAGTGCCCGTCAATTCATGAGTGGATTATTAAAATTTGGTATACGTATACAATGAAATATTACTCAATTATAAGAAAGGACAGTGATCTAGCACCTCTTATATTTTTCTGGATTGAACTTGAGCCCATTATCCAAAGTGAAGTATCACAAGATCGGAAGAATGGGCTCCACTTGTACTCGCCATCAAATTGGTACTAACTGATTAACACTATGGTGCTCACATGGCAGTAATATTCTCCGGGGATTTGGGCGGGGGATCAACTCACAACTAAAGGACACGGTGAGCACTGTAGAGGGGAAGGGCATGCCTTTAACCCTCGCTTGGGTGAGGCAAAGACATAAAATGTAACCAAAATGTTTGTACCCTCATAATACCCTGAAATAAAAAAATAAAAAATAAAATAAAAAGTGCATCACGAATATGACTGGTCATTTCTTAATACCCACAGTTGAGCCACCACTATGTTTTCTCTGCATTACTGCAAAAGCCTCCTAACTGGTCTTTCTTCCACCCTGTCCTCCATAGTCTATGCTTTATGGCAGCCAGAGTGACCCTATTAAAAGGAAGTCAGATCACATTACTCCAGTGCTCAAAATCCTCTAATGGCTTCCTATTTTATTTAGACTAAAGTCAGAAACCCTCAAGATCCTTCATGACCTGTTCGTGCTCTCCCTCATTTTGTCTCCGGTGAAGGGTTAAACCTTCCACTCAACCCACGGGCTTACCTGCCGTTCTGCTTCACGGCCAATGAACGGCTGGTCCCTCCACCTGACGGCACCTCCCCAAGACACCTGCATGGTTAACTCCCTCACTTCTGCCACCTCTTTATTCAGAATGCATCTTTTCAGTGAAGACTCTCCCCTGCCACACAAAAACCTCAACCTGTACCGTTCTTCCCTGCTTTCTAACTTTTCTCTTCAGCACTCAACAAGACATAATATGCGGTCTGTTTTTATTTGCTTTGTTTAGCATGTGCCTTCCTCAGGAACACGTGAGCTACCAGAAGACCCGGATTCTTGTCTGCTTTGTACATAGCTCTCCAACGCCTACAACGATGCCTGGAATATAGCGGGCGTTTAAAAACCACTTGCTAAATGAATGAATTCCTGTCCTGCTCCCCCGTTCCCCCGCAACACTCGAGTCCTTTGACGCACATTCACATGACAGTAAACATGCTTAGGAATCTGTTTTTTCCAGTAGCATCCTTTCTCTTGGCCTGCATTCCACTTCTCAAACTGGGCTCCCTTCTCTATTTTTCCCCACGCCGAAGTCGGCGCCGGTGCAAACTCGCTTCCCGGTGGCGCCCGCAGGCCAGGTCCTCTCTCCGGAAGGAAGTAAGGGAAGGGAGACTCCTACCATCGCAACCCACTCACTCTGGACCCTCCACGACGCCACTCACATGAAACAGTCGACAGCTGTTCCAACGCGGACTCCGCCGGCAGCAGGTAAGGACGCCTTCCCCACACCGCGGCAGCGAAAAAGGACCCCCATGAGGTGTCCGCGCCAAACGCCTGAATGTTCCCCGGATGCAACCCCACATTGCCTTCCCCTTCCCGCGCGCAGTCCTATTAACTCGCCGCACCGCGCTCCCCCGCTTCCATCCCCTCACCCAATGTCGCCAACTCCCTCCGCACCTCTTCCTCTGTCCCTACATTTTCGTCGCCAATTTGGGCAGGCGGCAGGACGCCGGAAGTCGGGGGCTTTTCTTTGCGTTGCGTCGCGTCGCGGAGGCAGTGAGGTCAGAGGAAATGGCCCGGCTCAGTCGAGCGTGGTGAATAAAAAGCTGGGAGCTGGGCGTGGAGAGGGCGAGAGTCGCGCTCGTGGTCACTGTTTCTGGATGTCACCTCACCTGGCTTACTTGGCAGGCAAAGGGCGAGCTCTGAGCTCCCAGCAGGAGCGGCCTCTTCTGTCGAAGCACCTGAAATGCCGGGTCTGGTGTGCTGAGTAACAGCGGCAACACCAGCCACGGCGCTGGGGTCCTGAACAGAAACTCCGCCCCACTTGTCCTTGTGCCCGCCCGCGTCCCCAGACTCGAGGCAGGTATTCGGATGTCCCAGTTTTCTGCGTCGTAGTCGGGGGTGTGGGGGGTGTGGGAGGAAGACGACTGTCTGGAGCTGCGAGTGGTCCCGCACGTCTGCGGCGAGAAATGGAGCCCAGCTGTGGTCGCCATCGCTCGCCGCAGCCCGCCTTCCCCTGAATCGCGTTCACCTGAGTCCTCGGGGACTTGTGGGCGACTCTCGAAAGTAGCCGCTGCTTCAAAGGAAGGCTTAATGAGGTTAGAAAATCTGGAGTCTGCCCTTCCATTACTCATCATAGATGCAGACTTTTGCCTTGGTTTGTTCCGGTTCTCAAGGTTTAGCCAGTTGTCAAAGTATGAAACTCCCTTCAGCAGTAGGAGAAAGCGACGCGGTAGAAGGAAGTAACTTCGAAATTGTCAGCGGCTGCTTCTCAAGGCCCCCCGTTTCTACTTGGAATAGAAAGATAACTTTTCGAGAGAAGCTATATATAAAACGAATGAATTAGTATCATTTGCCCTTTGGAGAAATGTGAAAACTGTTTTATTCATGATAAAATCGGCATCTTTTGCCCTATTTTTGACTTTCCCTCCCATTCCAGTTATTCGACTCCAAGTTCTTTGAGGGCAAAGATTGTGTCTTGTTCACTGTTGGTCGTTGTCGGCACAGTAGCTGGAAAAAAATCTGACTTAAAATAGGGGCTTCAAAGTATTTGTTGAATGAGTTAATTTTCAGACCCAATTGCTTACATTCTTTTTCTCACCAATCTCTCCCCTCGGTGGGTTTTTTTTTTCAGTAGCTTTCTTCTATTCACCAAGAGTAAGCAAACGTATGTGTATGTTTGCCTGTGAGGCTTTTTGTTTTTTGTGCAACCATCTAAGAGGTAGTTGAAGCAGAACACTAATGAAATGTTTTATACTATTTAGTGTTATATCTTTTTGAGTCATTGCATTTTATTGGTTGTTTGATTTTTAGTTATCTAAATTATAAAGGCATCTAATTGAAAATCAAACACTATAGTGCAAAAGGATTGAGTAATAAAATGCAACGGTTCACTGTCTCACCCTTCCTACCCTCAGTGCTGTTCTCTTTTAACCTTTTCTGATTTTAGGTCTATTTGTTGAATAATAAGTTAAACTGCTAATTCTTTTTCTATTGACTTCTTAAGGTAGCCCAGACTATCCACAACTTCTCCAAATTTTGGAATAGTTATCATCGCAATTTTCAATTTTCGCATTAGTTTACTTTATAATTCTAAATAATATATGTAAACTACTTTTTTCATATCAACTTTTGAAAATATATTTGACTTCTTATTTGGTAAAATGAGAAAAGTAGATACTACCTTTTCCTTTATGACTGCAGAAACCATAACCATACCCACTTTTTCTTAGCTGGACCTTTACTTGTACATTTTCCAGGTTTAAAATATTTATATTTCTTATCTACAACATTTTTGCTTTGTTAATGTGCTAAAAACCAATAAAATGTTTACAGTATTATGGTTTTATAGTTATTCTTTAGTGCAGGTTCAAGCAGTATGCTGTGATACATTTTCTTCCGAGTATTTTAACTTCATACTAAGGAGAATGTGATATCAAGGTCAAGTTGATTCTTCTTTCTTCCCCTCCAGTGGCAAAAAATCATGCCATACTTGAGTGTGCATTATTTTTTGTACCATATACTTACATGGTTTTTGATCCTTCCCACTTTCATGATTGCCTTCCTGCTTTCTTTTGGCAACAGGTATATGTGCTTTCTGTACCAAGTTCTCATTCTCTGTATCATGTACATAGAGGCTTCTATTCCATTCCTCTGCTTGAGTACATTCCCCTTGGAGCCCAGTGGGTTTCTGTTTAATTTGAACGGATTGCCTTCTAGTCCTTTTGTATTGCTTCTATTTTGAGTTTACATTCATTGAACTCATGGGTAAATTACATTGTTTCTTAACCCCACATCTTCTATTCTTTGGTTTCCCTCTCTGTTTTGCTAGAATACATTCTAAAGGAATTTTCTCACAAAGATGTGTGGATGGTAATTTTATTTTTTAATGTTTGCATGGCTGTAAATTGTCATTTGCTATTATGGTTGGCATTTTGGCTGCATATAGAATCAAAATTATGTTTCTTCAATTCTTCCAAGGTTTCAGCGTCTTCTCACTTTTCATTCTTGCTGATGAGATGAGAATGCCAGTCCGAACTTAATTTGTTGATAGCTGAACTGTTTTTTTCTCTTTGAAATGATTACAATTTTCTAGTCATGCTTGACGATTTGAAAATTTATGGTGACATGTCTAGGTGTGAGTTTATTCTCCTTGAATGAATTTGTACAGCGGAGTTAAGTGTCTCAAAGTGGGTCTTTTTCCACTTCTTGAAATTATAAGTCTTTTTTATTTGAAGGTATTCATTTCCCTTCAACTGTGGGAAATTTTCTCCCATTCTATCTTTCATAATTCCTTCTACTTTATTTTTCTATATTCTCTTTTTTTGAAACTCCTATAAAGTGATTATTAGATTCTTGGTTTGATCCACTATGTTATTTTTTTCTTATGTTTTTATCTGTTTGCCTTTTGCTCCACATTCTAAGCAATTGTCCAAACTTTGTTTTCCAACGCTTCTGCTTGATTTAGCAATCAAGATTCTTAAAGCTTCTTGTAGCTTCTTCCCTAATTTCACCCCTGCTATGCAGCCAATGGGTGACACGCTCCTGAGGGTTTTTTTCCCCCATTTCCTTACTTATTGAATATATTCTTACTATATATGTAAGTATTCCAGAATTATTCATTTCATTTCTCTTGTTTTGGGGTTTTAAGAAAATTGGTATAACTTTTGTGTGACTTTTTCTTTTATTCAACGTTATGTTTCTGAGATTCATTTATGCTGCTAAATTTTCCTGTCATTTGCCATCCTGTATACCCTTCCATCAAGTCAGTGTACCACAATTTACTTGATTATTCATCTGCTATTGGACACTTAATGTTATCTCCAGTTTGGAGACATTTGAAGCAATACTGCCTTGATCTTTACCAATCCTGCTGTGTATGTGTAGCGTTTCATGCACGAATGTGGTAGCAAGATAGTGTCAAACTGTTTTCTGAAGTGAATGTACCAATTTACACTCCCAGTTACAGTCAATGAGAGGTCCTGGTTTTCCACATCCTCCTAATATGCGTTACCAGGTTTCTTAATTTTTGCTATCTGGTAGATATAAATTGTCATGTGATTTTAATAATTTCTTGATTATTAATGAGGTTGTTTATCTTCTCGTATTTATTGGCCATTTCCCATCACTCTTGTGTAATATGTTTTTCTGTAACCTGTTATACAATGGATGCAATATCTTCTCGAATCTCTCAGATATATTGCAGTTGGTTTTTGTTTTGTTTTTACATAAGTTATTTCGGTCGCCTCCAATGCTAGATTTTTGGGGGTTCATTTTATTCTTTGCTCTTTGTACTGTAGTCTTTCCTAAGCTATCTGATGATTCCCAGACAGTTCTTTATTTAAGAGTTGAGGAAGGCTGTCTGGGTGCTTTGCGTATATGGACAGGCTTGTTGACTGGCACATTTTGTTTTAGTTTGCCTGGCGGACAGCCAGATCTTAAGTGTGGTCCTACAAGTAACAGAATTAGGAGGAGTTTGCTCCTCCGTAGCAGCTACTGTAATTCTCAGTTTGTTCAGTTTCTTCAGGAGGGAACCTTGTCTTCTTCTGCATGGAGGGTAAGTAACTACCCATGTTGTGGGGCTGGTGGCAGAGTTGACTCTTCTAATTCTTCAACACTTCAAATCACCCTTTTGGTTTCAAACCCTCTTTGACTGCCCTTCACCGTTGTTCCTGCCTTCTCTAAGTCTGAAGCCTCCCGATCTGAAGAAGCCAAGCAAACCTCTTGACTATTATTTCAGGTAGTAGCTTCATTCTTTCTGTTTCCTGTGACAAGACTCTTCCATATGCATTTTGCTTTGTAAGAGTTTCTTGGAATCTTTCATTATCTCATGGCCCTTTTCTCTTCCTTTTTAAATGTTTATAACATTTGAAAACCTTTTTTTTTTTTATTCTAATGAGGTTTCTGGACAGACGTAAGAAAAGTGGTCTGTTGAATTGAAATTCCAGCATATTTATTAAGAAAGCTGAGAGGGGAAAAATGCAGTGCTTGACCAATGCAATGTCTTTTTAGTGAGATACGTGGGTAAGAGATTTTGTGTCAAGAGATGTTTTTTGTTGCGATTGCCCGAATGTAATTCAGATTGATTTGGAGCAAGTTTCTTAATCTCCAGGCTGCTCTTTTACACAACTCTGGGGGCACCATTTATTTTGGAGTCAATGCAAATAGGACCTCTCATGCTGTACACATGGAACAAGTATCTCTAAATTGGAGGTAATAACATCTATCAGGATTGTTGAGGCGATTAAAGCAGATCATGGTATGAAACACCTAGCATGAAAATGAAAATTGATTAGTTATTTAATTAATATGATACACATTTGTGTTATCTAGTTCAATTTTTACTGTTAAGAGGGTCCCTGATTTGAGTTTCATTGCTTCCCCCACTGAGAAGGAAAGGTTCTTGATAGTATGCGAGTCATTCATTCTTTAGGTAAAGTGAAGAGCCTTATTGATGTAAAGACGCAGTAACAAACTTCCTGTACTCTTTCCCCCCAACCCCCTGCAGACACTATGGTGACTTAATCCTTCACTCTTAAAACTATCAGGCATCATTGAAAGTAGAATGTTCTGTTTTCTCCTTTTTATGACATTGAAAATCTTTGAATTCGGTTTAGAATTACAGTGTAAATTTATGTTTGGGTGTTTTTCAGTTGATACTGTCTTAGAATATATGTATATTTTCTGTAGAGATAGGGTCTTGCTATGTTGCCCAGGCTGGTCTCGAATTCCTGGCCTCAAGTGACCCTCCTACCTCAGCTTCCCAGAGTGCTAGGATTACAGACATGAGCTACCATACCTGGTCAGAATTTTTTAACTCTGATAATTTTTACTATGAAGTATTTATATTGGCATTTTCCTCCAAGTTGTATATCGTTGGTCATGTTTAATGTGAGAAAATACTGGCTTAATGTTTTGTCAGTCTCATAAAATTCTCTCTTTTTCCAGGTCATCTTGGAAGAACTAGGACTCCAGAAATGTTTCCCTTGAAGGATGCTGAAATGGGTGCCTTTACCTTCTTTGCCTCGGCTCTGCCACATGATGTTTGTGGGAGCAATGGGCTTCCTCTCACACCAAATTCCATCAAAATTTTAGGGCGCTTTCAAATCCTCAAGACCATCACCCATCCCAGACTGTGCCAGTATGTGGATATTTCTAGGGGAAAGCATGGTGAGTTGTTTTTTGGGGTTTTTTTTTTTTTTTTCCTATTTTGTGTTCTCTACATTGTTACCCTGAAAGTTATAAATGCTGCATGCTGTGAATATATAAAGAAATCGGTATGTGTATGCATGCTCCCCCTCTTTTTTCACCCATCTCTTTCTCTTGTACACTTGCCCATTTGTTTGCAAATCTGCCACGTAAAACTCAAACTCCTTACCAGGTTGTTACATGCAAGATCCTTTGTGATCTAGTTACTGCTGTCCTCTTTAGATGGACTGCTTGTTGTTTTGACCACTTTAACCCTTCACTCCAGCTAAGCCGAGTTGCCTGACTTTTTCTAATTATGCCATGGCCCTTCCACACACGCGCTTTATTGTTTTCCACTATTTACTACTGTTTTTGTGCTTTGCTATTTTCTCTCCTGGATGATGCCCTGCCTCATCCCCTGCAATCTGACTAAATCCCTTTCCTAGATTGTTTTATAGCTGACAACCCAAAATGAGCAGTTGAGGCAAAGCTCTCCACCCGTGGAGGTTTATGAAGCCAAAGTTGAGGACATACGGGGAAAAGGGCAAAGCACAGAGCCATCTGTGAACTGTGCTCTCCAAAGAGTGATTTGGGAATTCACTATTTAGAAGGAGAGGGCATCCAGAAAGAAAAAGGAGGAGGGGGTGGGAAGTGAGGAAAATGGTCGCATTCTTGCAGGTTTCAGTTAGTGCCCAGGAAATCTACATTTTACGTAGGTGAATGTTTGAAGAGAAAAGGGGAGTAAAGGAAGATTACGTAGACGTCCTGGGTAGGTGGAAGAATGCTTGACCGTGTATTGTTGTGTTCTGCCCCTGGGAAGATAACTTGTCATCAGCATTGTTTGTGTGGAATGAAGCAGACTTCAGCCTTAGGAGCTAGACTTAGCCTGCAGACCTAATGTTATAATTTACATGTTCTTATTTATGGGAGGCCAGCAAAGAATTTCGTTATGAATGATCTGTGGGGTCAGTCCTTACAGATACCCGAAGCCTTTTACTTTTGCCTGGGGATCTAGCTAGTGCTTGTTAGTAATATTTAATAGCTGTTCATTTGAAAGGGATGTTACATGACTCAGCCTCCTGGCTTGACCTTCCCTTTTGCATAAGGAGTTAGGGGGTGGTCCTGAGATTTTTATCTTCCTTTACATAGCTTTTATCATATTTCATTATGTTCTATTTTCTCCTCCGAGGTCCCTAACCACCTCATTGTTCAAGGGTCAGCTATAATTCTAAGTCAATTTTCTATTCTTTTCCATAGTTATGATTCAGAACGTTTCTGCTTTTCTCAGGTTTCTGAATATAGTTTCGAAGATCCAGTGTTTGAACCAGACTGTCAAATCAATCTGTACTTAGCTCCCCAATTTGCCCTTCCCTTCAAAATTTCGTTATGTCTTCATTTAGACTTTTACTTCTTCCAATCCATGTCAGAAGAAGACTCACTTTTTTCCCAAGATCAGCCTTTTCATCTGTTCTTCTCGATGTACACTAGAGAAACTGTAGAGAGAAAAAAAAAAACATAAGATGAAAAAGAATTGTTATTTAATATATCATTTTATTAGATGTTTACCCTGGTATTCTATATACTTGATAATGATGCAGTGTATAGAGTTTGAAAAGCTCTTTTAAAATATTTTTATTTGTGCTGTATGTTACTATATTTAGTGGGTTATATGGTTTTCTTATTGAAATGTTTTGTTGATGTAAAGTGGATTTGCTTTGTTTTACTCAGAAAGACTGGTGGTGGTGGCTGAACACTGTGAACGGAGCCTGGAAGACTTGCTGCGAGAACGGAAACCTGTGAGGTACCGTGTAATGTCAGGACAATTAAACGCAAAGCAGACACTGGCAAACAAAGAGGCATTTTAACTAGAAACTGGAGGGTTTGGGTGTCTTCTGTTACTTGTTTAATGATAAAATCCAGGTGCAAATCTTCACTTTAGGAAACTTAATTCACAGGCTACATAGAAATTCTGTGTTAATATACTCCAGTGTTGATCTTTTTGAGGTAGGTATTCTCCAAAGTTCCTTGACAAAAAATTCTTCAAAAGACTATATTTGAAAATTTGCAGTCTTCTTAGTGCCAAGCATTTCAGTAGCTGAAATTAAGATTATTTTCCTGAAAGGAATACATGGTAACTTCGAACAGGATACTGGTATTCCTAGGGACACAGTTAACTGTGCTAAGTAAAGCCCGTGTTGAAGGTTAGGGAGAAGTAATAAGCACGGCTTGAGTAGAATTTAATGATACAGTTTAAAGTCCGTTATTTCAATGACTTAATATTTCTTCCTATCTCTTGGCAAAGAGGGTACGTGGTTTAAACTTTTCTTATAAATATACTATTAAACGAAAGGCTTTACAGATCTTCTAAAATTATTTTAAAATCATCAAAGTCTTTAGTATATAAATAAAGTTTTATTAAAACGATAACCAGTGCTTGCTGTGAGTCTTTATAGGATTGTAATTATCCTAGTTTAAAAAATATCCTTACTTTCATTGGTTAATACTTTTGCATCACCACAATATTCCAAGTGAAAAATATTTTTCAAAGGAATAAAAATGTGTATCCTACTAAATGGTAGTAATTTGATAGAAGCAAAACAAATAAATGAAAGTACTATAATTGATACTTTAAATGACTTGGTTTCGGGTGGCCTCTGGAATGAAAAATACAGATACTGCGTATACAGTAGTAGCCTTACTTGCTTCGTTAGAAAAGTCTAATCTGACCATAGGTCCTAAAAGTGACTTTTCTATATATCTAGAAATAATTTAACCTTACTTAGTAAATATGTTTTTTTTTTTAACATTTGCCAGAGTTTATTGGATAATCTTATCATTTCACATTCAAAGCCAAGGCGCATTCCCAGCTCTCAATTCCTTTTGTCTCATGAAGGCAAATTGAAAAACACCCTATAAATTGTGACTCGCATTTTAGTAGAAATCCTTTCATGTAGCATTTATCCACTGATTGAAACTACAATGACCTGTCATATCAATATGTGTATGTACATACACACACACACATACACGCATATACATATATATACATACCTATATAAAATCTTTATTTTTATGTTAATATTTAATTTCCTTTGCAAATCCTCTAAAAATGTCCTTATAATTTTGAGAGTACCTATTCTGCTGTTTGTAGTTTCATTTACTTGCTCATGGAAGATTGATCCCCAACACGATTTTTATTTTTTAATTTCAGAATATTATGGGGGTACAAACATTTTGGGTACATATAATACCTTTGCCTCACCCAAGCCAGAGCTACAAGCGTGCCCTTTCCGCATACGGTGTGCTCCGCACACGTTAGTTGTGAGTTTACCCACCCCCACCACCCCCCTCCCACCTGACCAGCACCCCATGAATATTACTTCCATGTGAACACCTTAGTGTTGGCCAGTTAGTACCAATTTGATGGTGAGTACATGTGGTGTTTTTTCCATTCTTGTGATGCTTCACTTCGGAGACTGGCTCCAGCTCTATCCAGGATAATATAAGAGGTGCTAGATAACCATTGTTTTTTGTAGTTGAGTAGTATTCCATGGTGTACATATACCACATTTTATTAATCCACTCTGGTATTCATGGGCACTTGGGTTGTTTCCACATCTTTGCAATTGTGAATTGTGCTGCCATAAACATTCAAGTGCAGATGCCTAGTAGTGGGATTGTTGGATCAAATACTATTTCTATTTTTAATTTTTTGAGATATCTCCAAATTACTTTCCATAGGGGTTGTACTACCTTGCAGTTCCATCAGCAGTATACGAGTGTTCCTGTCTCTCCACGCCAGCATTTGTTATTTTGGGACTTTTTGATAAAGACCATTCTCACTGGAGTTAGGTGATATCTCATTGTGGTTTTGATTTGCATTTCCCTAATGATTAGAGATGTTGAGCATTTTTTTTTATATGTTTGCTGCCTATTACTCTGTCTTCTTTTGAAAAGTTTCGGTTCATGTCCGTTGCCCATTTACTGATGGGGTTGTTTGATTTTTTTTCTTGTTAATTTTCTTAAGTTCTATAGATTTGTCTTATCAGCCCTTTATTGGATGTGTGGCGTGCAAATATTTTCTCCCGTTCTGTAGGTTGTCTATTCACTCTAATGATAGTTTCCTTGGCTGTGCAGAAGCTTTTTAATTTGATCAGGTCCATTTATTTATTTTTGTTGTTGCTATGATTGCTTTTGGGGTCATCTTCATAAATTCTTTGCCTAGGCCAATGTCTATAAGAGTTTTCCCAGCATTTTCTTCTAGAATTCTTAAGGTTTCACACCTTAGGTTTAAGTTTGTTATCCATCGTGAGTTAATTTTTGTGAGAGGTGGAGGTAGGCATCCAGTTTCAGTCTTCTACGTGTGGTTATCCAGTTTTCCCGGCACCATTTATTGAATAGAGATTCTTTTCCCCAGTGTATTTTTTGTCTGCTTTGTCAAAGATTAGATGATGATATGAGATGGGTTTTATATCTGGGTTCTCAGTGCTGTTCCAAAGGTCTGTATCTCTGCTTTTGTGCCAGTACCATGCTGTTTTGGTTACTATAGCCTCGTAGTAAAGTTTGAAGTCTGGTAGACTAATGTCTCCCAGTTTGTTCTTTTTGCTTAAGATTGCTTTGGCTATACAAGGTCTTCTCTGGTTCCATACGAAGCATAGAATTATTTTTTCTAGATCTGTGAAGAATGATAATGGTATTTTAATAGGGATTGCATTAATTCTGTAGATCACTTTAGGTAGTATGGACATTTTAACAATACTGATTTTGCCAATCCATGAGCATGATAGAGTTTTCCATTCGTGTACATCTTCTGCAATTTCTGTGTTTCTTAGTTCTCCCTATATAGGTCTCGCACCTCCTTCATTAAATATATTCCTAAATATTTAATTTTCTTTGATGCAGTTGTGAAAGGTGTTTTGTCTTTGATTTTGATTGTCAGCTTTAATGTTATTTGCATATATGAATGCCATTGGTTTTGTATCCTGAGACTTTACTGAATTCATTTATCAATTCCAGGAGTCTCTTGGTTGAATCCTTGGAATTTTCTAGATATAATGTATCGTCAGCAAAGAATTAGAGTTTGACCTCTTCTGCCCCCATTTGGAAACCCTTAAATTCCCTCTCTTCTCTGATTTGCTCTGGCAAGGACTTGCAGCACTGTGTTAAATAGAAGTGGAGATAGTGGGCAAACTTTAAGAGTTTTTATCATAAAAGTGTGCTGGATTTTGTCAAATGCATTTTCTGCATCTGTTGAGAGACTCATATGGTCTTTGTTCTTGCTTTTATTTATGTGGTGAGTTGCATTTATAGATTTGCTTATATCGAACCATCCTTGCATCTCTGGGATAAAGCCCACCTGGTCATGATTAATTATTTTTTTGATGTGCTGTTGAATTCGGTTTGCTAAGATTTTGTTGAGGATTTTTGCATCCATATTCATGAGGGATATTGGTCTGTAGTTTTCTTTTGTGTTGTGTCCTTTCCTGGCTTTGGTATCAAGGTGATATTGGCTTCATAGAATGAGCTGAGGAGGATACCATCCTTCTCAATGTTGTGGAATAATTTCTGCAGCATAGGTATGAGTTCTTCTTTGTAAGTTTGGTAACATTCAGGTGTGAACCCATCTGGTCCAGGACTTTTTTTTTTGTTGGAAGATTTTTTAATTGCTGCTTCAATTTCTGTGCTTGATATCAGTCGGTTCAGGAATTCTGTTTCTTCCTGATTGGGCCTAGGGCAGTTGTGTGTTTCTAAGAATTTGTCCATTTCCTCCATGTTTTGTAGTTTTTGGGCATATAGCTTTTTATAGTATTCACAGATAATGTTTTGTATTTCTGTGGTGTCTGTTGTGACC
Organism: Indri indri; assembly: GCA_004363605.1. Taxonomy (NCBI): domain Eukaryota; kingdom Metazoa; phylum Chordata; class Mammalia; order Primates; family Indriidae; genus Indri; species Indri indri. The sequence goes on from RJWJ010000212.1 coordinate 282,190, forward strand.
TCTCCTTTTTAATTTCTAATTGAGCTTATTAGAGTCCTTTCCTTTCTAGCTCTTGCCAGTCTAGCAAGAGGGCTGTCAATTTTGTTTATCTTTTCGAAAAACCAACTTTTGGTTTTATTTATCTTCTGTATAGTTATTTTGTTCTCCATTGCCTTTAGTTCTGCTATGATCTTCATTATTTCTTTTCTTCTGCTAGGTTTAGGATTGATTTGCTCTTCCTTTTCCAGTTCCTCGAGACGGTTTATTAGTTTGTTGATTTGTGAGCTTTCTATCTTTTGGATGTGACCATGTAATGCTATTAGTTTTCCTCTCAGGAATACTTTTGCTGTATCCCACAGATTTTGATAACTTGTGTCCTTGTTATCATTTAGTTCAAAGAATCTTCTGATTTCCATCTGGATCATCTCCTTGCCCCAATAGTAATTCAGCAATAGATCATTTAATTTCCATGACTTTGTGGAGACAAATTTGCATTTTTATCACTTTACCTCAGTTCCATCCTTTTTATCTTTTTACTTTTTTAAACTTTTAATTATATAAGGTTACAATCAATATTGCTTTGTCAGTAAGATTAAATTCATTAGCTTATGAAAAGTTTTACTTTTCTGTGCTATTTCTTGTTTTAGAGATGATGAATCTCAAGGCAATGAACACGTGTAGTTTCAACAGTGTAAAGAAGCCAGTTTTCTTTAATGTCTTTGAGGATAAAAAAAACAATAGATGGAAGCATACATTTTGAAAATGTATATGAACTTGAATAAGATTAAATGCAAAATTTATGTTTTTCATGTCATTTACTTTCATAATTGTCTCTTTCATTCATTTTAAATAGAACGTATAGTTGTAGTCTTTTGTAGTCTTTGTAATTTCATTAGGTGATGTATTTAAACATTTGTGTAAATAAAGTACTTTTTAAGAAAATCATTCTGGTAATAAACTAAAATTCAATATTTTCCATGCACATTTTGGAATATAAGATTTAGTACTTACTGCCTTTGAGTAGAAATGATTTCTCTTGGGTTCAGTTCCAAGTTGTTATCTGATCCGTCCATCTAAATCAGTTTTGCTGAGAACGATTTGACTTTTCCACACGTCTGGATCGCATTAGTCTCCAGGAACAGAGCAGGTGTCCTGGGGAGTTGATGTACTGAAGTTTTAATTAATTCTGCAACCTGTTTATGGAAAGTGAGAAGATGTTCTCAAGGCTTAGAAATTATTTCTTTCCTCTGCTGCCAAAAGCAAGCATCCTGCACCTGTAAGAAAGGCTGATGCAGAATAAACAGGAAACCTTCTATTTCGATGGGGTCGCATTTTGAGACACAAGATTTTTCCTTGTCCATCCGTCTGTACTGTCGCAAGAGTGTAAGCTGCCAGCTGTCAGTTACTTGTGGTTGATTTTTTAAATATAGGCACCATTCAAGGCACATGTCTTACTTGATTTATATTTTGAAGAAAATTTTAAGTCTTTGGTAAAATTGGTGGGACATGAAGTAGGGGGATGACAACTAAGAACTTAGAGAAGAGTGTTGTGTCAGTTTACCAGCTGACTTCTTCTGTGACCGATTTAATATCCAACTAAGAATTATTGTACTAAAATGTCATCGTAGTAATTTTCATTACTAGTATATTATTAATATAACTTAAGACTACCTTGAAGTTTCAGATCCCACTAGAAAATCAAGCATTCTCTCTCTCTATAGTTTTAATGGCCATAAAACCCTTTTGAGAATTCATGTTATCCAAGAAGAAAATAATAAGTTTGTGCTGCGACCTGGAGTGTTATCGAGTTAGTCTTTACATAGAGTAATATTATTTGTGCAGTCGTTTGCTAACCAGGTTTAAAGGAGAAAAGTACTCAACATTTTCTTTAGAGTCCACTCAGGCTTGAGTACAAGGAATTAATTTTAGCAGAGAGTTGCTCCCTTTCCGGTGGCATTTATATGCTACCTGGCCGGAGTTCAGTCTTGCTAATGTTTCTCTTCTGTTTCAGTTACGTGATCAAAATTATTTTTTGGAAACAGAGGCATGAAATTAAGTTAAATTCCTATGGATAGTAGGTTTTAATTTAAAAAGTACAGCATTTGGAAGACTCGTTTGCAGTCATGTCATATTTGGTGCCTGCGAATCTACCTAACTGGTACCTTAAAATCAGATTCAAGAGACAGAAAAGTAGAGAAATTTAGATCTCAACTCCTCTCCGAAATATTTTTCAGAGAATATGAGGTATACTTTCATCACTCCTATTAAAGTAAGCATGAAGAAATGGTTTCTCTTTAAGTATAGGTGCTATATGGAAAGTATTTAATATTTCCCTTTTGTGTAAGTATCACTCAGAGCATGTACTTTTGCTTAATCTATGAAAGTACCAGCAAATGTAGCCCATGGACAGATATTCAGCAGAGTTTTGGCGCTTACAGTAGAGTTTCTACACTGTACTTAGATTTGCAAGTGAAGACAGAGTGGGCAGTACAGGCATATTTCTTTAATAAAATGTAGTTTGTCACATGTTTTTAGGGTTGTGGTTTGAAAGTTCACCAGAATACTATCAGTACTGCAGAGGTTGTCCGTGGAGACTTTGATGGGAAGCAGACTATGTGTGAGCTGTTTGCTAACTTGATGGAAAACAGGATCCGACTTACCCGGATGAGCAGATTTTATTGACCCTGTTAAAACATCGCCTGCTCACTGAATGAGATACTCCAAAGAATTTGGACACATTGTGGACTGTGGTCCAGAGTCGGATAATGAGCCACAGGTTATAGTGTCAGAAATAAATATTAGATGTTCTTATTTTAGAACATAAGCTGACGGTGGAAGTTGAGGCTCTCACATTTTCTTGCCTTTAAGGGCTCCAGTTTCAAAACGCATTTGAAATTATGACCGTATAGTCATATAAGTTGGAGATTCATATAACTGATCTGTTTTTCTTCCTGTTTTACTTGTTTTGTTTAAAGGAGGAAAATAATACCAAAAGGTGCTTGCTCTTCTCTCAGGCTTGTAATCTTGCAGTAGTCTTTTGCTTTCTGATTTTCTTGTGCCCTATATCCTATTAATTGTCAAATATTGTTAATTTCTCACATATCTGAGGTCCTCTACATTCTTTAGTTTAGGTCTTCACTGACAGACAGCTTTGACTATCGCATTGCAACATTCTCCTAACTAGTCTTCCTGCCTTTAGTCCTTCCGTACTCCAGTCACCCCCGACTTTATGTGCTGCATTAATAGTCTTGAAGATCAGTTTTTTCCCTGCTCAAAAACATTTGGTGGCTCTCCTTTTTTTCCCCCAGAGGAAAAGTCATTTCGTAAGCATAGCCTGGGACTTCAATCTAATTCTCTAATTACTACTACTGTTACTACTACTACTGCTCTAATTATTACTCTCTTAATTATTCTCAACTAGTGTCTAAATCATGCAAATATTTTTATTGTTACCTATATATATAGTTGAGGAGATTACATGCCAGAGAATTGAAATACACCATGAAGACTGAGCTGTGTCTTTTTGCCCAATATCTTTAGCACAAAGTATAGCACTTCTTCAAGTATTATGGTATGCTTTCCTCTGTCTCCCTTTGTACACTTCCTCTCAACCAGAGTACAAATTATATTTTCTTCCTCCAAGTTCCTGTATTGCATTGTGTCTCTCTGGGGATAAGGTACCTTTCCCCTTTCTAGCTTATAATTGTTTCCCTGCAATTATAAAATTAAGGAAGGAATTGTTTATCTTCCCTAATTAACCTTTTTGACACGCATTCTATAATTTATTCATTTTTTTCTGTCTCTTAAAGTTGTTAGCGTAAAAATTTGCATATGATAAACATGTTAGTAAATGAACTATTGAATGAGTTAATTATATTTTTAGTTTAGTCATGCGGGTTTGAATTATATTTCCCTGACTACTCTCTTCCTTTTAATTATGTGCCATAATTTTAATTCCCAAACCAATTAGTTTTGGTAAAAAAAAGTATGATGCAAATATAATCTTGGTACTTTGTTTATAATTTTCTTAGAAATGGTTTTTAAAAATAAAATGATATCTATGTTAGAGGAAACAAGTTATCAGTTTCCTTTCTTGTGGCTCTTGGGAAGAATCTAGCTCTGAGCTCGTTCAGATCGTTGGCAGAACTCAATTCCTTGAAGTCGCAGCACTGAGTCCCTATTTTCCCAGAGTTCTCTAAGCACCAGTCAGGAAAACATGCACTTCCTGGGAATGTGCAGTGTTCGAGGACTGAAGATGTTCCTCTTTGAGGGGGTGGTAAGGTAGGTTTTTATGGCTGCTTCCAGCAATTCATGAAGTATATTGTGACTTTTTAAACAAAGGGCTCTTGTTTTAGATTTTATAATATGTTGGCTCTATGATCCAATCGATTTAATATTTGTATGTTGTGTTCAGGTTTTTGCCATGTGGATATCTATTTGTTCCACCTATATTTGTTTAAAAGACTTTCCCTTTCCCTTTGTGTTGGTTTGGTGCTTTCATTAAAAATTAAATGGCCATGTAAATGTAGATCTATTTCTGGTCTTTCTGTTTTGTTTCATTAATATATTTTTCTATTCTTATGCCAGCAACATACCATCTTAATTACTATAGCTTTATAGCAATCTCAAAGTCAAGTTTTCCAATTTTGTTCTTCTGTTTCAAGATTGCTTAAGCTATTGTTGGTTCTTTGCATTTTCACATAAATTTCACAATAAAGCTTTCAGTTTCTAAAAATGTCCATTGGTACTCTGACTGGGCTTGCGTTGTGTCTATGGATTCATCTGAAAAGAACTGGTATCCTAACAACATTGAGTCTTCCAGTAGATTAACATGTTGTTTTGCTCCACATTTTTAAGCCTTCTTTAATTTCTCTCAATAATTTTTTTTTTTTTTTTTTTTTTGAGACAGAGTCTCACTCTTTTGCCCGGGCTAGAGTGAGTGCCGTGGCATCAGCCTAGCTCACAGT
>RJWJ010000212.1:287235-330934 GCA_004363605.1 Indri indri
GAGTAGCTGGGACTACAGGCATGCGCCACCATGCCCGGCTAATTTTTTCTATATATTTTTAGTTGTCCGATTAATTTCTTTCTATTTTTAGTAGAGACGGGGTCTCGCTCTTGCTCAGGCTGGTTTCGAACTCCTGAGCTCAAACAATCCGCCCGCCTCGGCCTCCCAGAGTGCTAGGATTACAGGCGTGAGCCACTGCACCCGGCCTCAATAATATTTTTATAGTTTATAATGTAGAGTTCTTCTGTTTTGTTAAATTTATTCCTAAGTATCTTATGTTTTGATATGATTGTAAATAAAATTTAATTTTGTTTTCTAATTGTTTTCTGCAACTATATAAAAATATGTGAATTTTTTATATTGGCCTTGTTTTTTGTGACCTTGCTAAATTAAATTTACTTTTTAGTTCAAACTGTTCTTTTATAAAAGTTCTTTAGGATTTTCTATGTAAACAACCATATCATCTTTGAGTAGAAATATGTTTACAACTTCTCTGTTTTAATCTTTATGGTTTATATTTCTTTTTTCTTGACATAGATTTACTAGATTTCACTAGATAGGACTTTCACTACAATGCTGAGTACAAATATCGAATGGTCCTTCTTTACTGGTGTCTGATCTCAGGGGAAAATAAGTATTTCACCATTATGTGTGATCTTAGCTGTAAGGTTTTCATAGAAGCCCTTTATTAGATTGAGTAAGTACTCTTACATTTCAAATTGGCTGAGGGATTTTTTTTTAATTGACTAATAATTATACACATTCATGGGCTTCATAGTGGTATTTCAGTACATATAATATATCATGATCAGATCACAATAATTAGAATATCCACCCTCTCAAACATTTCCCATTTCTCTGTGTTGGGAACATTCAATATCCTCCTCCTAGCTATTTGAAACTATGTAATATATTGTTAACTGTAGTCATCCTACAGTGGTATAGAACACCAGAACTTATTCCTCCTGTCTAGTGGTAATTTTGTACCTTCTAACACTGGGGTCCCCAACCCCTGGGCCGGTTGGTGGCCTGTTAAGAACCGGGCCACCCAGCAGGAGTTGAGCAGTGGGTGAGTGAGCAAAGCTTCATTTGTATCTACAGATGTACAGCCACTCCCTGAAAAATTGTCTTCCATGAAACCAGTCCTTGGTGCCCAAAAGGTTGGGAACCACTGCTTTAACAAATCTGTCCCTGTCTGGCTGAGGGATTTTTAAATCGTGAGTGAGTATTGAATTTTTGTCAAATGCATTTTTTAATATCTATTGAGACTGTGGTATGATTTCTCTCCTTTATTGAATATGTAAGTTGCTTTGATTTTGAATTCTTAAATTGAAATAGAATTCATGTGTCATAAATTCACCCTTTTGAAGTAGAAAGTTCATTGGCTTTATAATAACTTCACAAGGTTGTACAGCCATCACCACTATCTAATTCCAGAACATTTTCATTAGTCCAAAAAGAATTAGCAATCCCACCCCTTCCTCTCTCCCCGCCAGCCCTAGGAACCACTAATCTACTTTCTATCTGTATGAATTTACCTATTCCTGAACTTTTCATATAAATAGAATTACACAGTATGTGTCCTTTCCGTGCCTGGTTTCTTTCCCTTAGCGTAATGTTTTCAAGGTTCATCCATGTTACAGCATGTATCAGTACTTCATTTCTTTTTGTTGCTAATGTTCTATTATAGGTATATAGCACAGTTTATCCATTCATCTGTTGGTGGATGTTTGTTAGATTGATTGGCTTTATGTCTGAACATCAAACCACTAGACTGTGTTTTCCATATGTATTTTGATCTTATCAAATTAATTTTTTGCTGAGAAGAAAAGTTACCTAGTATTCAAGTTGGAAAGCTAATTTTCCATTTTATTGTATCCCATTGAGAATGAGTTATTATATATTCCAGATTTACAGCATTCAACTTTGATTGTTTTGGAGTAAAAGCTGAACTGTAAAATATGCCCAGTCTCACAACTTAGAGACAGATGGACTGATGTTTTTTCTTTAAACTTACTACAAAACAATCTTTAGGTAGCAGTTAATCATTGCAACTTCCAATTCTAAACATCTGAGTCAGAGGCAAATGAATTCTTCAATTTAGCATGGGTAGGTATCCTTGCAGGCTAATACACGTGTGCCCAGTAGTAAAATGAGTTATTTCCATTTTCAATTCCAGAAACTGTTGGGGTTTTCTCCTTTAAAAAATCGCTCTGTTAAATATTATATATTTTTAACAAAACATCAAAATTTAGTAAGTGGTAAGTGTCAAAAGCCTAAAAGGCATCAACTCATCATTGGAAACACCCCCTCTCCAAATTCTGGAATTATCAACCAGTGAATCTTTAAAAGTTACAAAGTCGTCGAGCTCTTTTGTCTTGAGGTAGAGGCAGAGTTTCTTTAAAAGATAACACATGATTAAACACTTGTAATACTATCTGAACATTAGTCATTAGTAAGTATTTTATTTTTCCTCCCCATTTCTTAAATTACACAGTAGCTAACTATACTTCATCTGTGTTTCCTCTCCCTTAGCATTTTACCTTGGGCTCATACCAAGTAAGGAAAGTTTTAGACTAAAATGAAAACTTTCGTGGGAGTGATGAGGTTTTATAAGGCGGAAGAACATCTTGAACTCATAGAATGTAGAAGTGTGTTTCCTCCCTTGGTTTGCTGACAGCGTGGGTGTTTTGGCTTGGGGAATGGCCCTCAGAAATATCACGGATCATGGATCTGAGGAAATAGCATGTGTGGTTTTCGTTACCACCTACACATGAATGACTTCCAAATCTATCTTAGCAACCCTGCCCTCTCATTCTCCTTCCTGGCCTCTATTTCTTGCATTCTGAATAACATCTTTCCTTGGAAATGTCGCATATACCTAAAAGAACTGATGGTTTGAGGCAAATAGGACTCTCTCTTAATAACTTAGTCTAATTTACAGTTTTAGCCAGAAATTAACAAGATTATTGTATTACCACTGTACCCTGATTTATCCCGCATCTTTCAGTAAGTAAAAGACTAGGAGAGCTGTATTTTCAGCAGATGAGTACTTTTTGAGGATAGCCATTGTGTGAACTTGAGCAATTTATGTTTTCTTGACTAACTGAAGAATTATATGTTCTCTTGAGATGTTTCATTAATGGTGAGAAATTTAATCTAGTTGTCTGCACGCTCTTGTACCATTGCGTGATATCATTTTATACATTTATTTAACATCTATTGTTTGATGCGTGTTTATTGGACACCTAGATTACAGGCACTATGATAGGCATAGTGAGTCATAATAAGCTAGTACATGCTCAGCTCAAGGTACAGTGAGAGAGACAAACCTATATGGAAGTAATTACCATAAAATTAATAAACCCTGGAGCTATGTCCTGTCAGAATACAGGGAAGAGAGTACAGTTCTATCAAGGGGTAGAGCCACTGAATGAGAAACCAAGGATCTTGGCCAAAATATGATTGAAATGACAACAGATCTAGAATTAAAAAAGGATGTCAAGAAACGGGTGATGGAGGTAACAGAGGAGCCTTAGAGGACAGGGACCCCAAAGTCTTGATGAGATTAAAGAGCAGGTCCTGAGGAATGAGGAACAGAGACGTGTGGGAGACTGTAGTTGAAAATCCGGATATTTTAAGTAAATACAGGTTGAGCAATGAATGTCTCATTATGACAGACTATCAGTGTTTGGGAATATTGTCTTGAGTTAGGTGAAAACCTGTGGCTGTGAACATGTGAAGTCAACCAACCCATGTATGTACTGAATCTAGGATGTTGGCCTCAGTATGTTTTAAGCAACAGCTACAGATGGTTTGTGGGTGATTTAATCAGAAACATGCAGTGAATTTCCTTTGAAATACATCTGGAAAGGGCTAAACAAAATATATTTGGGATTATACTAACCTAATAGATTTGAAAACTCACTAAGCCGTATTCAAAATCCAAATATAACAGTTAACTTGCGCCTAGAAACTGTCAACGTTTGTCCTGGGTGATGGTGGTGGCAGTGATGGTGTTTTTCTCTTTAAATTTTCAACCTTACTTTCCCAAGATTGATGATTTTTTTAGGTCTTTTTTTGTCTTACCAATGTAATTAATAAATTTTCATGTTATTTTCCTCTGAAGACAAAGGGAAAGGATGACTAATTCTCATCTACTGGCCTAATGCCTGTATTGAAATTATCGGTTTATCAGTCTTTCTAACTATCCTGTAGGCTTCTTGACTGTGAACATTGATTCTTTTTCTTGGTATCCATGGGCCTAAAAGTGCAAGTACCCAGCAGTAAATGGCCACTCAATTGATGTGTTTGAGTACAAATGAAACCATCTTAAAATGTGTTCTTGCTCTATTGTAAAATATAAATCACAGTCATCTGAAAGCTACTTTTTGTTCATAGGTATTTTTATATATTTGTAATAACTAGGGATTCTTATGTTCGTTTGTCAGGGACAGTGGTGACGAAGTAGGTGCTAGCTGCCTGGTCCCTGAAGAAACAAAAGTGACTGAAAATTTCAAAAGAAGTAAAATATTTTCCGACTTGAAGTGTAATTTACGTTTTCCACGTTAGTGATGGCTTTCCCTTTTTAACAAGATTCTGACTTGGCAATTGTGTCGAATAAAGTCATGTTGTGCGCCGCCAGTTTTTTTTTCTTTTTTTTTAATTGTGTGAATCCCATTCTCTTAATCCTAGAATCCCCCTTTTAGCGTCCATATTCAATTAAACTGTAGCATGTTAGCTGTTACTGGACCTATGATATTTTTACCTTGTAGTTGATTTATAATTGCATTAGCTACTTTAAAAAGATTTCATGATCATAGTTTTTGGCAATATTAAAGAATATAGCTTTGAAAACAAGTGAGTATACAAAAATTCTGCAAATACTGATTCTTTCTCTTCCTCGTTATATATCATAATTTTTCTTCTTTATACCTTAAATTAAATCATAAAAGTACAAAAAGGCAGAAAAGCAAATCTGATTTACTGTCTGATGTCAACTGAAGAGTACTGAGTCCATTAACTACCACTGACATGTGGTCTCAAGTAATAGAAAGGGTATGTCATGAGCTTTAACTTTTTTTATATGTTTGAATTTTTAAAAATTATTTTGGTATGTATATTCATTAGCTCATTTTTAATATGAATGTGCTTTTTGACACGGAGGACTAATATCTATCTAGTATCTTCTTATCAGTTAGTAAAAGCCCAGTATAGAAAGTAGATCATGCAGTCTTCTGTGTTCAGCAGTTGCAGAACTGTTTTAATAAAAAAATCATCTTAAAGGTTTGGTTTTAGTTTCCTGAGAAAGATGGTCTGTATTCCAGTAGTATGCAGCTGAGGTCCTCTAGTGTCGCAGATGAATATTGGCATCAGTTTTTAAGATTTTGCGAATTGTGTGTGTGTATGAGAGAGACAGAGACACAGAGAATAAGAACGAGAGAGGTTACTGTAAAGTTGACTTGTAGAGCCAAATAAGCTCATAAAGCTGGGTTTATATTGTTTTAATCCCAAGGAAAGTTTTTCTTTGTTTTTAAGGGGGAAGGGATTGCTTTCTTCTTATGTACATATTTCAGTGTAATTGTACTTTTACCTAAAGTCCTTACCTCTGTAACTACTGACAGGTTACAAATGAAATTTGTTTTGAAGTTTGGGATTTTGCTGTGTATACAGTTGTTTTATTTTTTAAGATGCTTACAAAAACTCTGTCTATCCCAAATTGTGCTTGTTTTGCACATTCCCTGTTTGCTTAAGACTGACCGAAAAGGCACTTTAATATGGGAGAAACTATTAATATTAGGTAAAGAGGAATATCTTACAGGTCGGTTTAAATAGCATTCTTTATAAATAGTACCCGTCGTTGCTTCCTTTTTACGTACATCATGGGGAATATCAATTTATTGCTTTGCTTAAAATATGACTGACAGCCAGGGATTGGATTGTCAGATACTTGAGGGGAAAAAAGTTTGAGAAAAACAGCCTGGAATGAGGGCAGATGGGGGTCACTCATCACAGAAGAAATGAAGATAATACTCTGTTTTGTTTCCAGAATTAAAAGAATTCTGACTATCCTCAGAGAGACTCAAAAGAATGATGTATCCATAACCAAAGAACAGTATTATTGAAAAGGAACAACTAGCATGCAGAAGAGAGATTCCGGAAATTAGTAGTCTGGATTAATACTCTCTCCTTTCTCTCTCTCTCCCTCCCTCCCTCCCTCCTCCCCCCTTCTCTCTCTCTCTCTCTCTTTCTCTCTCTCTCTCTCTCCCTCTTTCTCTCTCTCTCTCTCTCTCTCTCTCTCTCTCTCTCTCTTTTTCTCTATGCGTGTGTGTATATATATGTGTGTGGGTGTGTGTGGGTGTGTGTGTATATATATATAACCCCCTCCACCTTCTTTCTCACACATACGCTTCACAGAACAGAGATCCAACTTACTTAAAGATAGAGAAAATGATCAAAGACATAACAAGTCAGTTTTTCTTGTTAATGTTTCTCTGTTAATGGATCACGAGAGTCTTCAGATCACGGGACCATGCCTTACGCTGACTAGCACAAATGTGCCCACATCTTAGATATATTAGGCTGAAATTTTATAACTCCAAGTATAAAATAAAAAGGAATCCCCAAAGCTTTCAGGAAGGATTAACAGGGTATCTACAACAAAATTGGAATCAGACTATCTTGCTAATACAGGACTTCTCACCATTAATAAAGAATGCTGTAAGACAATGGAGGAATTCTTTCCAAGTTTAAAGGCAAGAATTAATAAGACATTTTCAGATATGCCATGCTTTAAAATGTCCTACTCATGCTCCCTGTAAGAAACAACTTCTCAAGGATGTATTCTAAAATAGAGGTAGAAAAATTATGGTAGCCGATATTAATCTTCATGGATAGAGTTATCTTTATAAAATTATAGTATCCATTAAATCCTGATGACTGAGACATTTTCTCTCGAGAGCTGGGGTTTAAGAGGCCTAGGTTTATATTTCCTCTTCTGCTTAGTTCCACACTGAATATTTGTTAATCATAGTATGGCAATGTGCCAGTCACTTCCCGTCTTTCTTAGAGTAAAAGTCAAAGGCCTTACCACAGCCTAACTCCGTGATACCTGTCTGAGCTCACGTCCTGCCGCTTTATCCTTTGCTCTCTCTCTCCCACACGCGCTGTGGCCTCATTGCACTTTCCTGAGCTGCTTAACAGGACATGCTTGCTGTGCCCTCTGCCTGAATCTCACATTTTTCAGAGAGCTACGTATCTTTCTCACTTTATTTAGATTTCTGCGTAAGCGTCATCTTCTCAGTGAGGCCTTCCATAACCACACTATGTTCCCTACTAAATTTTTTTCATTGGCACTTAATCACTGTATGTCATATTATCTATTTACTTGTTTATTTGTTTAGCCTTCAAGAAAGGAATGTTTCTTTTATCCAACTTACAAAATTTTGATATGTAAAAATATTGTAACTAATAAAATAAGGAGTTTGGGAAGAAAAATGGAAAAGCTGTAAAATAAGTTAACTATATCATCTTGCATGGTGAAGAGTTAATTATATGATTAATAAAATAAAAGTCTAACCACTAGAAGAATTGAAAACAAAAACTGCTAAGGATAATTACCTCTGGTAAGTCAGACTAGCATGAGAGGGAATAGGGAAATTTTAGCTTTTATGTATGGTTATTTCTAATGGCTTCAATTTAGGGGAGGGAGTCAGATTGCAACAATTATTTTTTTAAAAAATTATATTCAACTCATTAAAAATAAGTCAGGTTTATTGAGGTATAATTTACATACCTTAAAATGTACCCTTTTTAGTATACAGTTTAATGAGTTTGATAAACAAAGTCATGTAACCGTCATCAAAATCAAGAATAAAAGTTTCATTACCCCATAACATTTTCTCATACTCTTACAGTCCACCCATCCCCTACCCAAGTCCATGGCAATCTATTAATATTATTCCATCCTTTTACTTTTAGCCTGTTTTTTATTTAACGTGAGAGTCTCATAGACTGAGTATAGCCGTTTTAATTTTTATCAAATCTGAAAATCCTTATCTTTTAATTGGTGAGTTTAGGCCATTTACATTTAATAAAATTGTGGATATATCTGGGTTAAAAATCCATTAATTGTTTTCTATTTTTTCTGTCCTTTGTTCTTTTTTCATTTTACTCTCCCTGCTTATGGAGTATTTTTTTATGATTCCATTTTATCCCTACTACTTGGTTTGTTATTTATAGCTCTTTTAAGAATTACTTTTAGTGGTTACCTGAATTTACTGGTTAATTCAATTTTTAAAAATAAAATAGAAAATAAATCTATACCAAAATATTAATATTGGTGGTTTGAAGGGTTTGGGTTTGAATTAATTTCTCCTACTTTTCTATATATTATTTCTAATTTCCTACAAGAATGATTTTTGATTTTAAAAAATTAGATGGTCAGGCCGGGCGCAGTGGCTCATGCCTATAATCCTAGCACTCTGGGAGGCCGAGGCGGGCGGATTGTTTGATCTCAGGAGTTCGAGACCAGCCTGAGCAAGAGCAAGACCCCGTCTCTACTAAAAATAGAAAGAAATTAATCAGCCAACTAAAAATATATAAAAAAAATTAGCCGGGCATGGTGGTGCATGCCTGTAGTCCCAGCTACTCGGGAGGCTGAGGCAGGAGGATCGCTTGAGCCCAGGAGTCTGAGGTTGCTGTGAGCTAGGCTGACACCACGGCACTCTAGCCCCGGCAACAGAGTGAGACTCTGTCTCAAAAAAAAAAAAAATTAGATGGTGAGAGAGAGAGAAGGGAAAAAGAGAAAGAATCAGATGTGTGGAGGATAGCTTAGAGAGGATAGGGTCGGAACTAAAGAGGAATGTTTAAATAAATTGCCAGAGGTTGCTTTATAATTGATATGGAAAATAAGCTAATGTCTACATACCATAAAATATATTGTAGCTATTTTTCAGGAGCTTCTGTATTTTGTATTGAGCAGAATAGATAATTTTCATTGACTTAGTTCTCCTGTATGTCTGAAACTTTCCTGGTAATTTGGCAAAGCCAAATCTGCCTTAGGTCAGTTGCACTTTACTGTATTAATAAATAAGACACACCACCAAAATTAAAGTCCTTTCTTGGAAAGATCAAATACAGCTATTGGAGTAGCCTTTAGAAAACTGTAGGACCTTTGTCAGATCAATTCTGTTATAATCAGAAAGTCTAAAATACGTATAAGTGGATATCTTAGAAAATGTACAGATTCTATTTTCTCTGAAGGAAGAACAATAAAAATATGTCTCTGAATGTTTTACTCTTTAAAACAGGTTCTATATCTGCTTTGTAATTGATCTTTGACTTTTTGTTTTCTTTGCAGCTATTCACAAGTTCTGTGCATAGCGTTCGAGGTACTTCAAGGCTTGCAGTATATGAACAAACATGGTATAGTGCATCGGGCACTATCTCTCCATAATGTCTTGTTGGACCGAAAGGTAATTGTCAAATAATGTAATAATGTCCTACTCAGTCAGAGGAAACGTAGAATAAGAGTATGTTTTAAGAACATTCTTAATGAAAAGACTATATGAAAGTGATATAATTATGTTTGTTGATAATCCAACAATCTTTAAATTACTGGAATCTATGTATCTTTCACACGGATTATTTTTTCCCCAAGACTCATTTTCTAACTTCGTGTTTTATGTTTTTCCTTCACTCTTCTTTTCTAAGGATCTAAAGGATATGCACTGTGGCTTTCCAGCCTACCCCTGCTCTGAATTTTCTTTCATTTTAAGACAGCTGCTCTATTTAAATAGAATGGTATTCTCATAAGTGCAACTGCACTGTGTTTTCTCCTCTTTATTTTTCTTCCTTCTTTCCTTGTTCATTTATCTTCTTATTTACCATCTGTTCATGCCTAGCTCCCTTTTCTATTAGAGTGCTTCTTCTCTGTTTGGAAATCTTACTGGGATTAATCAGAAACTAGTAAACCCTTCTAAGAGAATTATGGATAGCAAGGTGATATATTTTCAGAAATAATCATAATTTCATTATTTTGCATAAGCAGATAAAAACAGCTTTGGGGAAATTTCTTCTTGGGCATTATTTTCTATATTAGTAGGGTTATCCTTGTTGTCTGATTCTTTTCCCAAAGTTCAGTACAGTTACCCTATGATGTTAAAAAATCACAAAAGAGAAAATGGTGCTCATTATTTCAGATTTACGGCAGTAAAGAGTCATTGCCATGACCAATCTAAGCTGTTTTTAAAAATACAAACGTTTTGTAATACTGGGAAATAAAGTTATTGAGCAGAAGATAAGCCAATATAAAAATCAATTTAGTTTTGTTAAAGCCCTAACATCTAAAAGGCAAGAACTTGAGACATAAAACTTATGATTGCCTTTTATTGAGAACCTCCGATGGCAGACTGGAAGCAGCCTGCACGCCCTGCTCTGGTGCAGAGGATCAGAAGTGGCGAGCAGACACTCACACTCCCATCAGTCCTCTAAAAGAGAGAATTGGAAATCAACCGAGAGGTGGTGGGGGCACCCAAAGTGCAGGAGAAGGAAGTGGGGCGACCCACAGAGCAGAACCCGAGGTACGTAGGGAAGGCACCCACGTGCGGGGAAGGGGCAGGAGACCACCCCGGGGCTCCGTGCTCTCCCCACAGACACTGCAGTCGAAGCTCTGGGAGGGCCCCTTCACCAACGCAGGCCACCGGACTGACTCGGGGAGCTGACTGGAGACTGTGCAGCAGCATCACTCCAGAGACAAGGCACAGTGGGGTACAGCTGACTCACAAACCCAGGGTGCTGCACCTCGTGGCATTTTGAGGTCCCAGCCCAAGAGGTGGATAGCCCAGGAGTCAGATACATTGCTGCTGCCTCCTCATCACGCCTGCTGGGCCAGGGAGGAAGCAGGGACGCCAGGTGGGTGCCAGACACCGCCACCACCACCAGGAACCTGGGCATAGCAGGCGCCCATGGACCTGGCGCGTAAGGCTGGTGCAGGGCCCAGAGAGAGAGTAGGCCGTGGCCCTAGATGCCTGTAAGCTGGGCGGGGTGAACACTCACACCCCTGTGCTCCGCCTACCCACCACCGTGCGCTGACAGATGCTGCCAGGATCAGCCCTGGGCAGGGAGAACGCTTAACACTGCACACGTGTGCCCACTGCCCATGACAGCCACGAGGAATGGGGAGACGCAGAAGAACAGCAGTGTTAAGGGTTTACACTGCATCCACCCCTCTGCCGCGTGGTCAGTCTTCTGGAGTAGGACTCAAGTGTGTCTTCGAGGTACCTCTCCTCCTCTTCACTGAGCAACAGAGCTCCTAGGGAAGAGAACAGGTTTATCACAAAGCTCTCTGTCTTGAGATGAGAGAAGAGGTTTCAGATGAAAAGGAACCAGCATAAGAACTACGGCAACATGAAGAAACAGGCTGTTTTGACATCCCCAAAGGACCAAATAGTTCTCCAGCAATGGACTCCAATCAAAAGGAAATTGTTGAAATGTCAGATGTGGAATTTAAAATGTGGACAGCAAGTAAGAGCAATGGGATCGATGAGAAAGTTGGAAACTAGCACAGAGAAACCCAAAAAACAATTCAGGACACGAATGAAAAGTTCACTAAAGTTGGCCGAGCGCGGTGGCTCACGCCTGTAATCCTAGCACTCTGGGAGGCCGAGGCGGGCAGATCGTTCTGAGCTCGGGAGTTCGAGACCAGCCTGAGCAAGAGCGAGACTCTGTCTCTACCAAAAAATAGAAAGAAATTAATTGGACAGCTAAAAATATATATAGAAAAAATGAGCCGGGCATGGTGGCGCATGTCTGTAGTCCCAGCTACTTGGGAGGCTGAGACAGTAGGATCACTTGAGCCCAGGAGTTTGAGGTTGCTGTGAGCCAGGCTGACACCACGGCACTCGCCCCAGGCAAGAGAGTGAGACTCTGTCTCAAAAAAAAAAGAAGTTCACTAAAGTTAAACGTTCTTAATGCCCCACTTAAAAGATATGGGTTGCCTGAATGGATTTACAAAAAAAAAAAAAAGGCTAGCTTGAGCAGCTTGAGCTCCGGAGTTCAAGACCAGCCTGAGCAAGAGCGAGACCCCCGTCTTTCCTAAAAATAGAAAAAATTAGCCAAGCATGGTGGTGCATGCCTGTGGTCCCAGCTGCTTGGGAGGCTGAGGCAGGAGGATTGCTTGAGCCCAGGAGTTTCAGGTTACTGTGAGCGAGGCTGATACCATGGCACTCGCTTGGGCAACAGAGTGAGGCTCTGTCTCGAAAAAATAAAAATAAATTAATTAATTGATTTAAAAAAAAACAAACAAATGTATGCTGTCTCCAAGCAACCCTTTAACTCACAAAGATTCTCATAGGCTCAAGGTAAAGGGTTGGGAAAAAATATTCCACGCAAATGGAAACCAAAAGCAAGCAGAAGTAGTTATTCTCATATCAACAATGGTTAAAAAAAAAAAAGTGATTATTTAATGGTAAAGGGAGCAATTCAACAAGAAGATATAGCAGTCCTAAATATATATATACACTTAATAAAGGAGTTCCCAGATTCATAAAACAAATTCTACTAGATCTAAGGGAAGAAATAAACAGAAATATCAAAAGAACTGGGGACTTAAAAATTCCAGTTAGAACTGGATAGATCATCAAAGCAGAAAATCAGCAAAGAAACACTGGACTTAAATGGGACTCTAGAAGAAATGGACCTAACAGACATTTACAGAATATTCTACCCAACAACTACAGAATATACATTCTTCTCATCAGTACATGGGACATTTTCCAAGATAGATCATATATTAGGCCACAAAATAAGTCCATTCAGAAACACCGAAATCATACTATGTATCGTCTCAGACCAGTGGAGTAAAACTACAAATCAATTCCAAGAAAAACTCTCAAAACTACACAAATTCATGGAAATTAAACAACCTGCTGCTGAACTATCCTTGGGTCAATGATGAAATCAAGATGGAAATCAGAAAATTTTTCAAATTCAATGACAAAGGTGAAACAGGAGAGTGAAACTGGATCCCTTTCTCTCACCATATACAAAAACTAACTCAAGATGGATTAAAGACTTAAATGTAAAACCTGCCACCACAAAAATTCTAGATGAAAATGTAGGAAAAACTCTTCTGGTCATTGGGCTAGGCAAAAAAGCTATGACTAAGACCCCAAAAGTGAATACAGCAACTACGAAAATAAATAAATGGGACTTAATTAAACTAAAAAGTTTCTACACAGCCAAGGAAATAATCGACAGAGTAAGTAGACAACCTACAAATGGAACAAAATATTTGTAAACTGTTAAGTCCAAAAACAGGCCAATATCCACAATCTACAAAGAACTCAAACAAATAAGCAAGATAACAACTCTGTCAAAAAGTGGGCAAAGACATGAACAGACTCTTCTCAAAAGAAGATATACAAATGGCAAAAAAACATGAAAAATATGCTCAACATCACTAATCATCAGGGAAATGCAAATTAAAACCACAGTGAGATACCACCTTACCCCGTCAGAATCACCATTAAGTCAAAAAACAAAAATTTTGCCATGGATGTAGTGAAAATGGAACACTTGTACACAGTTGGTGGGAATGTTGTAAACTAGTACAACTTCGTGGAAAACAGTATGGAGATTCCTCAAAAAACTAAAAGTAGACCTACCATGTAGCAATCCCACTACTGGGTGTCTGCCCAAAGGAAAAGAAGTTATTTTATCAAAAAGACACCTGCACCTGAAAGTTTGTTGCAGCACAATTCATAATTGCAAAGCTATCGGATCAGCCTACCTGCCCGTCAACTCATGAGTGGATAAAGAAAATTGTGTGTGTGTGTGTACACACACACACACACACACACACACGTGTGCGCGCGTACACCGTGGAGTACTACTCAGTCATAAAAAGTAGTGAAATAATGTCTTTTACAGCAACTTGGATGGAACTGGAGACCATTATCCAAAGTGAAGTATCTCGGGAATGGAAAACCAGATAACACATGTTCTCACTTACAAGTGGGTGCTAAACGAGGGATATATATGATCATAAAGTGGTGTAATGGACATTGAAAACTAAGAAGGGCAGAGGGTGGGAGCGGGGTGAGGGCTTGAAACTTACCTGCCAGGTACAATGTACACTGCTCTGGGGGTGGGTGCATTGAAAGCCCTGACTTCACCATGACACCATTGATACATGTATCAAAAAATACTTGCGCTCTCTAAATCTATTAAAATTAAAAGATATGAACCTCATACTTATGATAATTGTTTTGGAACAATGCAAAAAATTATTGGAAGTCTAGAGGATTCACCAAAGTCTTGATGATTTTGGACCTTTCTTTTTTAAGAACTGTCTTGTCACAGTTAAATTATAACATTATGAATGGATTTGCAACTCCCTGGAAAAAAAATTCTTCTCTGAAATTACCACAAAACATTCTAACCACAGATTCAAGACAAACGAGAACATTTTCCTTTTTTGCTTGGTCAAAAAGCCTGCTACGTAATAGAAACAGCAAAAATTTTTAAGAAAAATGTGATTTATCATTCCGAAATGTATATGGTATGTATGTATATGCATACATATATGGATATACATATGTGCATACATGTGTATACATATATAATAAGTATAAAGCAGATAATATTGGTAGATAGTTATGAGTAAATTTAATGGTATTTTATAAAATTTTAATGCTTATTATAAAAAAATATTTCAGTAAAATAGTGTTATATAATGGTTGCCTTCCTTATAAAATGTATAATGATTTTTCATCCCAGTTTTACTAAAATATTTCATGGTGATTTTTCTTCCTTATTCTTGCAGGGACATATTAAATTGGCTAAATTTGGACTTTATCACATGACAGCTCATGGTGATGATGTTGATTTCCCTATAGGGTAAGGGTATGTTTTCTTCTGTCTTGAGTTCTGTATTAAACTTCATAATCTTTGATAACATGTATATTTTGTTAGTAATAACTTTGGTCATGCTTTTGACAAGAAAACAGGTTTTTTATTAATACATCTTAATTTTCCATATACTTTTTTAGAGTGGACAGTTTTTCTCTAGCATCCTAAAGATCCCTGGTGTTGATCATTCATTGAATTGACAAAGAGGCTAACAGATTTACCTTCTTTACCTTATAATACTTCCTCATTAGTTGTATTTCATTCAGAATTAAATAAGTTTAAGGCAAAAAGACTGACCAGATTCTCAATTAATGATAATGTGTGTGCATCACAAGACTGAAAAATATTATGCATCCATTATTTTCAATATAATGTTTTATGTTTCTCTTTTCTCTAAGATCTGATTGTATATTAAGATTCAAGTTGAGTCATTGTGGATATTAGAGGTAATGGAATAAATGCCATACTTGGAAATCTATGTTTAAGTTCAAAGAGGTTTATTTAATCACTTCTGATATGGAATTCCACATGTATGTTGCCCTCCAAGAAAGAAATGGAAGTTTATTTCTTGCCATACTCAAGTAGATATTTTGATATAGGTTTTTGCAGTATAGTTATTGTGTGATTGTTTTTAAACATTTTCATAATATAATTCTTTTCTTTTTTGATTATCTAAATTGACATTTAGATACTATTTTATATACAAAAATAGTACAAAGAATTTGTGTTCCTCATCAGATTCTCCAGATGTTAGTATTTCTCTACATTTGCTTTCTCTTTTTTCTCTGACATGTATGTGTAGATTTGTATAATAATTATTTTTGGAATCTTTTAAGAGTAATTAGTTTGTACTCCCTAATATAATTTTCTTAGAATTTTCTTAGATAACCTCAGAACAATTTTTGAAACAAGGCAGCTGAACTTGCTACAGTATTATTATCTAACCTAGAGACCTTAATCATATTTTTGAAATTGTACTGTGGTGGTTTTTGATGGTATCCATTTGTGTTTTGCTCTTTGGGCTTCCTAAAATCAATTCTATCACACCATTACTGAGAGTCGTGATATGGGGTCATGGAGTGTGTTTTTGAATCGTAACGTTGCTTAAATATGTAATTAAATGTTTAAAAAAAAGCCTCATATATAAATGGCCCTTTTATCTTTATAACTTAGATTATAGGTTTCTTATCTAAAATTTTTATTAGTTAAGACAGCTAATAATACTAGACTTTATCCAGCGAGGAAACATTTAGTGAGCACTTTCTCTTCTTCCTGATGGATATACAAAAATAGGATAGGTTCCTATCCTCAAGAAGCTAATTATTTAGTGGGAGAATTTTCTGTTTTGATGGCCTACTTATTCAGGTGCATAAATTCATAATCTTACAGTTTTCCATATTATAAGCTTATAAGCAACAGTCTTTTTCATAAGCATGGAAATGATATTTTGTAAAGATAGTTTATGATTTCTTATTTGTTCATAAAACCTCTTTTGAATATAATAAGTTTTTAGTCAGGCTCTGGCTTCTTTGTCACATATAATAATTGCCTATTCAAGTGACTTTTGGGTAACTGTAGTAAATGTGATTTCTGTTGCTTCTTCCTTTTTTGTAAATCAGTTTGTGTAAGAGAACTCCAAAAAATAATACAAAAATTAAAGTTTTTGACTTTTATTTAAAGGTGCTTTAAATATGATAATAGAAGAAAAGAGGTGATTTTTCTTAAAGCGTATCAAGCATTTCGAAGAACTACACTTGAATTTTAAAAGCTTGGATAGAATTGGTCTAGTGTTACCATTTGGTCTGGCTTGCTTTGAAGTCTTAGACCCAAAGGGGCTTACCAGAAAATGTCAAAGAGCAAAACGTGAAACATTAGCCAGGAAAAATAAAGTGATCAAACAGCTAAGGCATGAAAGAAAATATTTACACCAGAAGAAGCTTACGGTTGATACAAAAGACAAATATTAAGGAACAACAAAGTAAAATGTTACCATCTGTTTCAAAATATCGTAAAGAGTTTGAAATTGGGCATTCATTTCAGTTGGCCAGTAGCTTAATACCTTGTTAAAACATCAAACAGATGATGAAAGCCACTTATATTTACCTCATCAGTCATACTCCCAGCAAAGTTCTAGTAATTGTCTTTGAGTGTTAAAATGCTATGCCAAGGAAGTGAAGGTTATTGAAGGATGACCTACATTAAAGAACAATTCTTTTTATTAATTTCTGTCTTCGATTAAAGGGAAACTAAAATTTTTGGAGTAAAGGTTACCTCTGCGCTTCTTTCAGAAGTTGTTGATATAACAATATACCTATAGTTTTGCTTGACTTTTCATTATCATTTTGAGGTTAGATGTGCTGGAAACCAGGAATAAAAATGAAGTTTGCCTTCTAGCTAAATTGTGGTGATGATAAAAAGTGCAACATTACACTTGTGTACATTTTTCATTTTTATAAAACATTGTTATGTATTCACTGATATTTATAACAGTTTTTTGAGTTAGGCATTATTATTGCTATTTTGCAGATGAAGAAACCCAAATCACATGCAGAATATTTGGTAGGACTGAAATTAGAACACAAGTATTATAACATCAAGTCCAGTACTGCTTTAATTAGACTTCAGATGTTTCTAGAGATTTCACACATTCATCGAGGAGAGCAGTATGATCATCTTAGTGTAAAATAACATAAGGTAAATTTTTGTATGAGACAAATACATGAGCAAATTAAAAGAAAATATTGATCTCACTGCCATCATTCTATTTAAATGAAAAGACAAATTTACTCATTTGAATCTATTTTATTTCCTAACTAAATTGACTTGTATTTTGCATGTAAATAAGAAGGCCTGGCAATGATAGTACAAGGAGGTGGCTGTAGAAAAAGATAGGAAGAGAAATAGAAGTAATATTTGAGTGCCTACTTTACATATACTACACAGATGTTGCACAAACTTAAATACATTTCAATTACAGTCATTATTGCAGGATGATATAATTTAATCTAATTGAATTTAAAATTTCAGATTGCGGTGCCCATGACTAAATCTGACAATAAATGAAGAAAGGGCATGTACGTATATCATAAGTAAGGCGGAATTCCCCTCATTTTTCATTTATCTTCTAAAACTGTTTTTATTTCTTTTATCTTGAGGCAGTAAGATTCAAATTTAGCAATTGCCAGTATGTCCAATTCTTATTTACAGTGTACTTTTAAATTCTTGTTTATAAGGTATAAACCAGGTATGTCAGTCCTAACTGACATTTTGATAGGAAATGTTCTTTTTTTTTTTTTCCAGCAAAACTAGATCCTATATTTAAATTTTGTTGGTAGTTGCAGAGGGTTTATAAAAATGAATAAGATACACTAGTGCCTTCAAAGAGTTTTTTTTATTTAGATGGGAGGCTAAATTTTTGTCTGCGAAATATCGTATAGTATATGAAACATAAAAATGTATAGCATTATCTATCATGTGTAGTCTATCACATAAGATATAGAACAGGCAAAATGCGTACCTTATAGAATCTAATCATATATGTTCATTTCCCTTGTACAGAACAATATTAATATTAATCTTTTTTGAGAGACATAGAAGACGTAAATAAATACGGAGATATCATGTTTGTAGATTGTTAGGGTCAGTATCGGAAGGATGCTGGTTCCCCAACCTGATCTATTTTCAATAAAAATTCCAACTGTGTGTGTGAAAGAGAGCGAACTTGTCAAGATAGTTCTAAAATGTGTATAAGGAAGAACAAACATCTTAAAAGAGCCTCGAACACTCCTGAAGAGAAATCAAAAGGTATGTGTGTGTGTTGAGGGCTTGTCCTAGCAGTTACCAATATTTATTTACATAAAATGTATTTAATAGAATAATATTTAAAATAGTGCAATGGTATAGCATTAGGCAAATTGACCAGTGGAACAGAAGAGGGGGCCAAGAAACAAACCTGCATACATGTGGAGCTCTGATTCGTGGTAGAGCTAGGCCTGCAGACCAGCTGGGGGAGAAAGGTGTTTCAGTAAGTGGAACAAGGGCTCCATTAATTATCCAGGTAGGAAAAAAGAGAAAGTTGTACCTTCATCTCACATCATGTGAAACATCAATTCCAGATGGATCAGAAAGCTTAAAAGGCTAAACTATCAAACTTCAAGAAAATAACATCATTTTGACAAAATCACTAAGTATGAGGGAAAAAATTCATTTGAAAGATTACGAACTTCTCATTCATGAGCAGATACCATAAAGAGAATGAAAAGACAGAACCACAAAGTGGTAGAAAGTATTTCCAGTCACAATTACTGAAAAAGGAATTAGTGCCTGGAATTATAAACTCTGTAAAAACAGTAAGAAAAAGAAACACTGTGCAGTGAAAGGTTACCCTGGAAGGCCTGAGACTGCTGTCCTTAGAAACTAAGCCCGGCTGGCAAGGTTTGCACTTGGCCAGCACCGGGGAACTTGGATTTCAGAAATGTTCCCATGGATCCCTAACTGCAGACCCCGGTTTACTGTGCCTGTTTGCACAAACAATGTGGTTTATGCTGAGCATTTGCTTTTCTTCTTGAGGTCTTGAATTTTTGTACATGCCAGGCAGAGTGCATCGGTGACCAGTCCCCAGTAAAAACCTTGGGCAGTGAGTTTTTCGTGGACTTCCCTAGCCAGAAACATCACACATATGTTGCTACATTTTTGTTGCTGGGGGAAGTGTGTGTTCTGTGATCCTGATAGGAGGGAGAGAGCAGAGGGAAACCTGTATATTGGTTCCTCAGTACTCCCTGTATGTGTTTTTCCCTTATGATCCAGCTATCCGTAAACATATGAATAAACGTATGACTATCTACCTCCATTGCATTAATTTTCAAGGAAATGCAGATTAAAACCACAATGACATATAGGTTTCTCCCTCCAGATTATCATATTAAAAGGTCTGTCAAATATTAAGTGTTGGTGAAGAAGTAAGCAATGGGACCTGTCATACACTGCTGATGGGTGCATAGATTGGTGTAACTCCTTTTGAAAAACATTTGGTGTGATGTAATAAAGTTGAAAGTGCACATATCCTGTGGCCTACACATTCCATTCTAGGTTGTTACCCTTGGGAAACTTTTACATACGTAGTATTCTGTTCAGTGTTATTTATCATAATAAAAAAAAGGGAACAACTTAAATGCCACTGACATCTGAATGGTTAAATAAATTATGACATATTCATAAAATAGAAGTAAAAATTAAGGGCATATAGCTCCCTGCAACCATATAGATGACATTTTCAATTACATAATGTTGATTGAAAAAGCAAAATATATTCAGCCTTATTCCTATATTATAAAGTTCAGAAATATGCTGCTTGACTAAACAATATATTTCTTAGATATATAAGCATATGGTAAAACTGTAAAGAAATGGAAGGGAATGATAAACACAAAAATTCGAGATGTCTTTTCCTTTTGTGGGGCAGGGATGGAAATAGAGTCAGGGAGAAGCAGAAAGGGACTTTTAGTCATAATTTGATGTTTCTTACTTAAACTGCTTCTTGGTACGTGAGTGTTCATTGAAGCTTTATTGTTTAGACTTTACTGATATTTAATAGGCTGTGTTTTGTAGTTATTCAATATTTGCTAATGCAAGTTTTCAAAAAACTTACACTGGTGAGGGTGTGAGGAAGTAAGCACCTTTATATGTAAGAATATGAATTGATATGGCCTCTCCAACAGGCAAGTTGGTGTGATATATCAAATTTTCAAATGCACATGTCATACAACCTTATAGTGCCACGTCTAAGAATTTATCTGTCATCTGTACATTTATTTATGGGAAATGGAATCTTTGTAATGTATTCATTTTATTATTATTTGTAATAGCAAAAGAATAGAACTTCCAAAATGTCCTTTATCAGAGTTTGGCTAAATAAATTAAGTGTATCAATACAATGAAAGTATTGGCAGTTTCAAAAAAGAATACAGAAACCCTATATTTGGTTTTTTAAAGAGTGATCTCTAAAATATACTTTAAGTGGGAAAAAAGGTATACAGCAATGTGTATAATAGTATTCTACCACGTGGGGCAGAGGTAATGGGTGGACAAGTTTATATATACATAAATATGTATGGGTGACGGGTGCAGAGATAGGAGAGAGTCTTTTCAATTTATGTATTTTTATAACTTTGACATTCCTGCTATTCAAAATAATAAATACTGCTTTTAAAGATAAAATGTACTTTAATAATAATTTGTATTAAGAGAAGATAGGCAGTAAGAAGCAAGGAGAAACACCTGGAAACCTAGAAGACTGGAAGAAAGACAACGTGTCAGAAACAGGGAAGCAAAGAAAGGAACTAACGCTGCAGACAGACTAGATGGTTTCAAAACTATGCGAGGCTCACGTGTATTTACTCTTGATTCCTGGAGGCCTCTGTGTTGTGATGATTAGTTTACAGTTCTTCCTAGCAACAGTTGTTAATTTAATTGCGTGGGACTTTTACACAGATCTTACCACACTGAGAGTAAAAATGTACTATTGCTGCTTGTCCTAGTTGTAATTATTTATTATTTTAATGTATCATTTGTAGGTATCCATCATACTTGGCACCTGAGGTAATCGCACAAGGAATTTTCAAAACCACCGATCATGCGCCAAGTGAAAAACCATTGCCTTCTGGCCCAAAATCAGATGTATGGTCTCTTGGAATTATTTTATTTGAGCTTTGTGTGGTATGTATAGAGAAATATTAAACTAATAGAAATTGTGTGTTCATTGGAATAATCCTTTTGAGAGGAAAGTTATTTAGTAATCATAGATTTTGCTGTGCAAATTGATTAGATATGAGAAAGAAAAGGCTTAATTCTCAATTTGACTTTTTAAAAAATCCTGGTTTATAATTAATTTGCATATTTTTTGGTAAATTTAAATTTTACTAAATGTATGTTATTTTGGTATCTCTAGAAATGTTTACATTTACACTTTTACTGCTTGTACTTGTTTATATGTTCATGATGTCTTTCCCCTCTGGTGTTCTTTTCTCCTTAAATACTTTGTTTTCTCCTATTCTCTTATGTTCCCTGTAAGACTCAATTTGTACATTGGCTTTTTATGAGACCTTCCCCAGATATCCTCTGTCTTTATTTGGAGAGTAAAGACTAAGCTGCTTTTAAAAACAGAAAAATTAAAAATCCAGGAACAGAACATAGATGTTTTTCTTCTCCTTCATGTAGCAGTCCAGAGCAGGTCGGTGAGCTCTGCTCTGCAACATCATGCAGGAACGTAGGCAATCAGGGATGGTCCACCATTCTCGACATCCGGTCTCCATGCTTGCTCTCTTTATCACTTTTTCTTGCTAGAAGGGGAGGGGTGAGTTCAGGATAACTGTCTTTAAGAAGATGATCTCTGCACTCTTCACCAGTTGGCAGTTTTACTCATGTGGCCACATCTAGGTACAAGGGAGGATAGGAAATATAATCTTAAGCTGGATATCTAAATATTGAGAAAAAAGAGGAGAATGGATTTGGAGGCACAACTAATAATCTATTGATCTTCCAAATACCCACCAGTACTAGATGCTCTCTCTTCTCTCCTTCTTTTGCTATGGCATTTGTCACATTTGTCTGCTTAACTTGGACTGTGAGATTTTTGAGGCAGAAATTTTGATTATTCATCTATTTTTTCTGTCTTCCAAGGGATTTTAAAATATTGTGAAAATATTAACTCATCAATCTTTAACATCTCTAAGAATTAGGTTGACGTTTTTTTCACTTTGTATATTTAAGAACTAATTCAATAGCAAAGGTATTGAACATAATAGTTAAGAGGTAAGCTTCTGTAGTCAGAGAGAACTGAGTTTGAATTCTGATGCTGCAGATTACAGCTGTGTGACCTTGGGTAATCAGCCTAGCTTCTCACGACGTGGATTCAACTTCTGTAAATAATAATGGTACCTATTAATATATTATAAAGTTGGGAAAACTAAATGAAATAATGTATATAAAGTAATACAAGGTATTACATAGCAAATAGTCTGTTAGTGTTAGCTTTTATTATTAATAATATTAAAATAATCATAACATGGTAGCTTATATATTGACACTGATTTATTTCTAAGGGAAAATACCAGATTCTGATTATTTACTATACTTTCCTACTTTTTGGTGGTATGAAACAATAGTAAATTTCATTTTTCTCTAAAATCATAGATTAAATGAAAAATTTTATTGGAATGTGAAGTATATATAAATGTAAATGTGACATATATGGTTTTACTTTTGTATTACCATCACATGTATCTGAACTCTTTAGTAATGATCTGGGTATGTCTTACGAGTAATTCAATTCAGCAAATACTGATGAGTATTTACTGTGTGTGGCATCAAGACAAATGTAACAAGGAATGAAGTGTGAAAAAGACACACTATCGGCCGGGCGCGGTGGCTCACGCCTGTAATCCCAGCACTCTGGGAGGCCAAGGCGGGAAGATCGCTTGAGGTCAGGAGTTTGAGACCAGCCCGAGCAAGAGCGAGACCCCGTCTCTACTAAAAATATAAAAATTAGCCAGGCATGCACCTGTAGTCCCAGCTACTCGGGAGGCTGAGGCAGGAGGATCGCTTGAGCCAGGAGTTTGAGGTTGCTATGAGCTGGGCTGACGCCATGGCACTCTAGCCTGGGCAACAGAGTGAGACTCTGTCTAAGAGAAAAAGAAAAAAAAAAAAGGACGTGCTACCTAAGAGCTCATAATTTGATTAAAATCCGTAAACTTTGGAGGTAAATACAGAAGAAAAGATCAATTCTATTATTTGGGCTTCGTGGCATTTTCAGTGGCACTCAAAGTTTGGGCAGTGCAGCTTAAGGACAGTAGACTAAACACAAGCTTAAATCTCCCGCTACCTCATCAGACCCTTAGATTTGCCATAAAATATTAAGATACAGATGACTAACACACCAGAAACTAACAAAGGGAACTTGGGGTGCACTAGAAATTCTAAACAAATGGATGAGAAGCCAAACCAAAACCATCTGCTAGGGAGCACTTGCCATATCGCCAGAAATTCCATACGGCCACTCTGCCCCCAGAAGTTGCCATAGTCCAAAACGTGTAGGAGAATTCTGTATTAAAAGATGAATATTTATCTAAGAAACACATTTAAAAATGACCTTTATAATGAAAAATAAACAACGAACAGAATTGACACTATTACCAGGACTTTAAAATAAATAGGTGTGTTCTTTAGAAGATAAAGGAAACAACTCCATTCATGAACAATTGTAGAAAATAAGAAACAAGAACAGTTACTGAAAAGAACAAGAACCAATTAGAGTTAAGGAAAAAATATGCAGTTATTGAAATAAAGAACCTGATAGATGGATCATAGGAAACTGAACAAACTGAAAGCAGAGGGAGCAGAGTAATTCTCCTAGAATAGAGGTAAAATACAGATAAAGTTTGAAAGACAGGGAAAATAGATCTAGAAGTTCTAACATCAGAAGTAAAGTCCTCTGTTTGAAAAGAACTACTTTATTTCAAATGGAAAAAATAAAAACACACAAACGGCAATAACAATACCAGAAACCTTATGGTAAACCTTAGGCGATAACCAATAACGAAATAATGGATAACTTTATTGAGCGCTTATCAAGAAGTGTAGGCAGTTTTCTAAACTCTTTACACCTGTTATCTTCATCAATTCTCATAGTCTGACAAAGTTTATCTGATTATTATCTCTATAGATTAGGAAATTGAGGTCCAGAAAGATTAAACAACCTAAGTTACATAAAGTAAGCAGTTGAGCAGATTTGTACCTAACCATCTGCCTCTAAAGCTACACTCTTAAATAAAATAAAATACTAAGCTGCCTTTGCTAAATGTCTTTATTGGTATTAAAGAGACAAATCTTAAAACCTGCCAGAGAAAAAAGACATATTACCTATAAAGAATGAGAATTACATTGACTTTAAACTTTTTTAACAGTACGGGTACAAGAAAACAGTGGGACAGTGCCATCAACGTGCTGAGAGAAAATCATTTTAAATTTTGAATTCCTTAACTCATGAAATTAACATTCAAGAATAAAAGTGAACGATATAGAGAATTTTGATAGACACAATGAAAAGATAACTGTTAAGAGGGAATAACATCCCTGTAAGGCCAAAATAAGTAAGGATGTGTTCAGTATATTGCAAGTAATCTAGTTTACATCGTGTGTGTGTGTGTGTGTGTGTGTGTGTGTGTGTGTGTGTGTGTGTGTGTGTGTTCCTCACAGGGTAGATAATCGTAAGCAATTATACTGAAAATATGTATTGGAGCCATATCCTAGGAGACTTGGCTAAATTTTGATGTTTATGTTTAGTTATATAAGGTATGGCGGACCATTGAAAGTTTTTTTTAAGAAGATATTGATGAAATCGGACCTGCGTTTTGGAAGATTAATATAATAGTGTAAGAGACAGAGGAACAGTAACTCTTTAAAATGATCTTTCCACATGTAGTTCTGATCTCATAAGAGTTTAAAATTTTTTTCTATTTAAAAATAATGAAGGAATCTCTTTTTCTCTATGTAAAGACCAGGCTATCTTCTTAAGCCTTGTCCTTCTAACTTTATTTTAAAGATCACATTAGTTTAATTTGTTGACGATGAGAGAAATATAGTAATAGCCAACATTAACAAAGCCGTTTCTGCATTATATAACCCTCAACGTAACCTGTGGGGTATGTACAGTTAATATTCCAGTTTCACAGGTGAGAGCAGTGAAGCTCAAGGTGGTTCAGCAGTTTGCCCAAGTTATATAACTGTTCGGTTGTGGAAGAGTCAGCTTGGCACCTAATCACCGTTCAACTCGTAATGGTTGAAAGCATAAGTGTTTGAATACAGACTCCATGCCGGGGAGCCTCCTGAGGCTGACTAATAAGGAAACAGTCATAATGTGTGTATCTCTAAGAAATATACCAGGTGCTATAGGAGCACAAAGGATGGCTGCATGAAGTTACTGTGGGAAGAAGGAGGATCATCATGGAATATTTCTCAATGGAGAACATTCTAAACTACCACCTAAATTGTAACATATAAGTAAGAATTAGTCGGGTAGATGAAAAGGTACTGCGAGTCTTCCCAGGAGGCATCCTGGTCTCTTCATAACGCAATACTCCTGGTGGCCTGGAATACCAGTAGACATCCCGATGTGTGTGGGTCTCAAAATTGAACAGTGCTTGAGATCAAACTAACATGTAACAATTCTTAGATATGTGAAATATTTAAATGTGAAATATTATGTAACACTTTTAAAAATGCTAATTCACCAGTAATATTTTTTAGTGGAGCTCACTTTAAAAATCCAATAAAACCTCTGGAAGGTAAATGGAGATACTGGATAAAATCAGTTTGAGCTGTGGGGGAGAAAAAGATGAAAATATTAATGAGAATTTTTTTTCATTTTATTTAGGGAAGAAAATTATTTCAGAGCTTGGATATTTCTGAAAGACTAAAATTTGTGCTTACTTTGGGTAAGTGTCATTCAATTGATTATCTGTCAACTATAAATATAATCTTTAGTAACTATCAGTAATACGCACATTAAAGATGTGTTCTGCAATAGTGAATACACTTTAAATTTCTAAATTTATCTAAGAAAAAAGTGTGTATAGGTTTATTTTTTCTTATAACAGGCTCATATATTTTTTCATGTATATGGATGCAAACATTTGTAATTCAAATTAATTTGTATAATCTACTTTAAGGCGGCATAACTTTAAGCATGTGTGGTAATAAAGGAGAGAAAAAGGTGATAGAGCACTTTATGTGAAAGATTAGTATCCAGGCTAAGAGGGTTTGCAAATAAGAATTTGTACATGAAAGTATTAATAAATATTAGATAATAATGAATTAGAAGTAAAATTGCATAAAATTTTATGAGATTTATCACATTTAATTACAAAGATTGATAATACAGCTATTGATGACTCTTGGAGATTCCTAAAGGTGGTCTGTAGACTAAACTTATACTTTCAATTCCCATAGAAAGGTGTGTACATTCTCCAAACTGTATATAACTAAAATAAGTTAATCTTGTAATCGCGGAAAGACAATAAAGCCTTCTTAAAAAGTTTATACACACACACACTGTATATATAGAGTCACCCCTCAGTATGCACAGGGGATTGGTTACAGGACACCCCTCCAGCCCCCACATATTCCAAAATCCATGCCTACTCACGTCCCACAGTCAGCCACGTGGAACCACGTGTACAAAAAGTAGGCCTGCTGTATGTGTGGGTTTTGCATTGTGAATACTGTATTTTCCATCCATGTTTGGTTAAAAAAAAATCCTCGTGTAAGTGGACCCTCACAGTGCAAACCTATGTTGTTCAAGGGTCAACTGTGTGTGTGTGTGTGTGTAGATACCTATTGATACATACATCTATAAATAGATGGCTCTATCTATATACGGAAAGAATATCTTTACCTCTTTGAACATCTGCTTTATCTCATTTAAGTAGCTCTTTCAGTATCTGTGATTCAATTAATATTCAGTGTTTGAGGTCTTTATTTTTATTAAAGCATGTAAGGAAATTTAACAAAATCATGAGCTTTTTAGTATTTCCAGTTCCAAAACTGCATTACGCTTTTTGACAAATTTGGATCAGAGTTTTTTTCCCAATTAGTCAGATAGATTAGAAAAGCAGCATTTATCATACAGTTTTTCTGTTTCATAGACTGCGTAGACGACACTGTAATTGTTCTGGCTGAAGAGCATGGTTGTCTGGACATTATAAAGGTTTGTCATTAATCCGTGTCTTGGTTTGTTTGTGCTGCTCTAACAAAATACCTAAGATTGGGTAATTTATGAGATGCAAAAATGTATTTTCTCGTAGTTCTGGAGCTCAGGAAATCCAAAATCAAGGTGCGAGCAGGTTTGGTTGTCTGGCGAGGGCTGCATCCTCCTGAGGGGAGGAACACTGTATCTTCACAAGGGCAAGCGAGGCGATTGCTGATTCCTTCCTGAGTTCTCTTTCCCATTCAGGAAGGGAAAGGCCCATGTGACCGAATCACCTCTTAAACTCTCCACCTCTTAACACCATCACATTGGCCCCTAAGTTTCAGCACCTGAATTTTGGAGGGGACACATTCAAGCCATAGCAATCTGTTCATGAAAATGTGTTTATTTCACATACTTGGGATCCAGTAGCAAGCTATTTTAAAGCTATGCTTATTTCTCTTTAGGTATTTGCTTTTTCATAGAGTGACTGATATAAATTTGTATAAAATACAAATAAAAACTTTTTTTAAAAAATCAGTCCTTCTAGAATAGCAAACATTTGAGTAAAGTGTATTTCTAAAATGGGTCATTTTAGGCAATTATTTTCTTTTTTTATTTACCAGGAGCTTCCTGAAAATGTGATAGATCTTTTGAAGAAGTGCCTCATCTTCCACCCTTCTAAGAGGTCGATATTATTAATGGTTTGGGGATTACATTGAAATCCTTTCTATATAAGCAGTTATTTTCTTCTTATTTGTTGTAATACTAATAGATTAAATATTATTTATATCTGTAGTAGTACATGATCGACATCGGTATCGTAACTGTGAGTGATTTAAGGCTTTAGTTTTTTGTTAAAAAGTAATTAAAATTGAGCTATGGTTAGAAAGCTGACATATACCAAAAGAAGTTACTAGTTCATTTCCTAGCTTCCAAGCAGAAAACCAGCTAAACCCGTGGAAAGTAGATATCCCTAGACCCAATGATAATGTCAGAGAAACGAGAACAAAAGTTTGTTCGTAATACATGTTATAGCAATGCGCTTAGATAAGTGGTGAGGTAAATTAACAATTGCTGATAATAGAAAAGGATTTCTTAGAAGTCTCGTTAATTTACTTTCTTTTGTTGTTGTCACTGTCCGTCATACAATTATTCCCAAACCCTTAAGTATATAATGTTTGAAAATAATGTATTCTAATTTGTCTTTAGAAAACAACTTTATTAACACATGTTAGGAAGAGAGGAATGGTAGTTCGGGGTGAATATCTTACATTAAAGTAAAAGGGTAAGAAGAAAACCTTAAAGGTATTATTAGTTTATGTATTTATTATTTAATTGAGATATTCAGTAAAGCAGGTACATGCTTGTCAGGCAAAAAGTATTTTAAAAAATGCAAAAGCTCTTAAGCAATGATTTTTTGATAGATCATGAGGTACCGAAAGTACAAAAATAAAAAAAATTTCAGTGTTTACTCACAGTTATTTGATTGTTATATAAAGGTATACATTTAGACTCTGCAAAGGAGATCTTTATTATTTTCTGTGCTAATGAGGTATTTAAGACTTTTAACTGTCCCCTTGAATGTGTGCCAGTATTCTAGGAAATTTTTTATGACTTTTATTCAGGCTCTGTATTTTAATGTGTTTCTCAAGGCCAACCCCAGATGAATTGATGAAGGACCAAGTGTTCAGTGAAGTGTCACCTTTATACACCCCCTTTACCAAACCTGCCAGTCTGTTTTCATCTTCTCTGAGATGTGCTGAGTTAACTCTGCCTGAGGATATCAATCAGCTGTGTAAAGGTAATGGTACATGAAACACAGGCAATGATGTGAGCCTTGTTTTTAAAAGAAGTTCCCTTATCCTAGTTGCAGTTGTGAATTTATCAACGATACATGTATCACGTAAGTGAGATTTTATGGATAATTAATTGAGGATTAAGGGATGATTCAAGAATTGATTAAAATATAACTGACCTAACATTTTAATCCTTTAAGTTATTGATATATTCTATATAATTTGCAAATGATCTCTAAAAATCATGTCATTGATAGGAAGTCCACACCATTATATTCTGCATGTTGAAGAGAATATCAGCTTTTAGGTTTTCGTTCTTGTGTGAAGATTACGACTCTCAGAATATGTGATTTAGTGACACCAGTAAGATATCATGGCATAAGTCATGGCAGAAAATATGTACTAAAGATTCATTCAATTAAACGTTTATTGAGTTCCTACTCTGTGCCACATACTGCATCTCCCAAGTCACACCAAATGGGAAGGCAGACAAACACTTAGTTACATAATCACTATTATAAAGGAAGGTCAATGTGAACATAGCAGCAGGAGTACTTAATTCTGTCTGGTACATCAAGAAAGACTTTTCTGAATAGGTAGCCATTGCCTCGAGACAGGAGAGATGGGACAGTGTGTGTTGGTGGCCTAACCAAGTGCTATTTCTGCCCTTATTCCTTTCCCAATGTGGAGGGTAAAAGTTCCAATTCTATATTTCTATTATAAAGGGTAAAAATTTCAGATTTTCGTTTTTCTAGCTTCTCTTACTCTAGGAAGTAAGCTTGTGAACTAGAGAGTTGGCTAATGGGATCCAAATGGAAGTTTGGGCATGACGATTTCTTCTAGGAAAAAGTTTCTTTCATGACAAGATAGGCACTCCAACAGTGGTTCGTCATCTTCTCTTTCGAATGCAGGAAACCGCCTGAGGGACCCAAGTTTGCGTCCCATAGCATTTCTGCACCTATGATTTAATTAAGAGAGATGAATGTCTTTATTGTACAAGCTGCTTTAAGTAGGATATTATTTTCAGCCAGGAGCATTCAAACCATTACAAAAATTAGAATCTGCCAGTCATGACATACCTCATGGAGAAGAAGGGAAATATCTAACTCTAGCGCATTCCAGCCATCCTGTTCCACGCTAAGGGCAAGGAAGCACCTGTGAGAATCTCAGTCCGGGAGCACAGGTCTGCTGAAACATTGAGACCCAGTCACAGGACTGACTACAGAACGCTTCCTCTCCCGTGCTTGACCACCACGTGGAAGGCTGGGGCTGCCTGGACTTGGGCATTTCCCTCCCCCCAGGTCAGGTGGGCTGTCGTGTTACCCCAGCACATTAGGCTCTAACTAACTAGTGTCTTCTGAAGGCAGGCTTTGCTAAACACAGTGCTAGTCGTATCTTAAAATGGTTCCTTTTCCTCCTCCCACTGCTGGAAGCACACGGGCGTTTTTCTCCAGTATTTACTGTGAGAATCTGGTCCAACTCCTGGAGGTAAAACTTAGAAAAGTGTGAGGGTGCTCCCTATGACTAGATTGTCTCTGGGTACCCAGCAGTTTTGCAATTATAGTTCAAGCTTTCCTGCCCCGGCACTGGTTCCTGAGGCTTTTTCTGCTCTTGAGTCTCGGCTTCAGTAAACCGTGACTCCCTGTACGTTCCTTTCTGTCTCTTCAGTCTTAGGGGCACAGGTCTGCCCCATATCCTCACCTCTCTTACAGATCCAAGAAGAATTGTGTATTTTTCAGTCCATTCAGCTTTTTACTTGTTAGGACGGAGCAGTAACTTCAAGCTCCTTACAATCAGAACCAGAAACCCTAAGTCTGTTCTTTAGTTTTTTACTTTTTTCAGAATATCAGCTGTGATTACCTATTGAATTTTAATAAAAACAGAAAATGTAATGACTGTTATTCATTTTAATTTGCCATTAATAGATCTAAACGGTGATTACCTGGCAGAAAGATCTATCGAAGAAGTCTATTACCTTTGGTGTTTGGCTGGAGGAGACTTGGAGAAAGAGCTTGCCAACAAGGAAATCATTCGGTCTAAACCACCTATCTGCACACTCCCCAAGTAAGGAGAGAAAACTTCTCTTGGAAATGAAAAAGCATATCTGGTAATAACATTAGGAAAAAAATTTGGTTTTGTTTTTTTTTTTTTTAATATTTTTGGTGGCTCGCCCAACTAAGTGATTATGGAAGCAATTGGAAGTTAACACCTCGTTTGATTGGCTAGAGTTTCTGATTGCAAGAGTTCTCATCAAAATTTTTTAATGTTTTTAATAATATTATCTTTTAATAAATTGCTTTATGATCTATTTGAAGTAAAGTTAGTATTATGAATATCTAGTAATAATCGATGTTAATGAAAAGTATACAAGTCAGAACAGTAATATTTAAGAGAGTCAACTTGAAAAACTAGGTTAGTGTGTCTATTATGAAGAACTATGTTCTTTTTCCAAATACATTTGTAAATGAAAACGAACCGTGTGGCCTCACTGCATGCCCTGGAGATCATCACTATGCTTAGTGTGTTGGAAAAAGTCTGCAAAACTGCACGAGAAGAAAACCAGGCCATAAATCAGACTGGAAGTGCAGTAACTGCAGCCCTAGGCCAAAGTTGCCATTACTGTAACATCGCTGTTTATGTGTAGTCATAAAAATATGAACCTGATTTTCTTCAGCTTCTACCAGTGCTTTAGTATTTTAATTTTAGATTTTAGGACTTAAATTTGATCATTGTAGGTACCTGTAGAAATCATCTGCTCACTATTTTTTTTGCACTTGTTAAACTTACAGATTATTTTGATCGTTAGTTTTCAACTTTTTTCTCTCTCAAACTGATTTTTTTTAAATATTAACTCCAATTATACCACTCATACATTGAATTAAGTAGAAATCAGAGATAGCATGATGGAAATTCCAGGAAGAAATGGTTTGAAGGATATGTAGATTCTTAAAAGTAATTCTGAAATTCTGACCAAATTTCATCCATTTGTTATTCAGTATTCTTTCCCCTGTAAAGTTACCGTAGAAGGTGCTTTTTCTTTCTTCTTCCCTTTATCATTTTTCACCTATATAAACTTTCTCAGAACATTTGGTAGTGTCAGGAGAGTAATTTTAGCATGGAGCCTGTGGGAACCAAGAGTTACAAATGACACCCTTTTACTGCTGAAGTACTTTTTATACTTACATGTACTTATAAACCATGTTCGTACCAACTCAAGAGATATCTGAAAATGAGACTTTGAAGAAATCTCAACCAGCAATTACATTTGTTTTCTATTGAACATCCAGTCGAAAATTTACTTCTTCCTTGATAAAGGGATTGGTAATTTAGAATAAATTTTGTTTTCTAGAAACAGTGAGTTAGATTTTGTGTTCTTATTGTAATTATTTTTTTAAATCTCTTTTCAGTTTTCTCTTTGAAGATGGTGAAAGCTTTGGGCAAGGTCGAGACAGAAGCTCACTTTTAGATGACACCACTGTGACGTTGTCATTGTGTCAGCTAAGAAATGTAAGAAGGATATTTTGCTAAATTTGCTTCAGATCTTTTTTTAAAAAAATTAAGTCTTACAGGTACACACGAAGCCTTGTATTTCTCCCTGATTTCATAAAATACAGGCGAGCCTCTGTAAGATAAGCCCCAGAGTAGAATTGCTAGAAAATAGCATCTGTACGACTTCAACCTTAATACCTGTTGTCTGATTGTTGACAAAAATGATTTTTATCAGTTTATCTTTGTACCATCATTGGATAAGTTTTCTCATTTCTTCACTTATTTGGTAACATTTTATCTTAATATGGAAACTAAATAATAATTTTTACCTTAAATGTTTCTGCACAAGTACTTTCACCCCTTGTTTATCTTTAATGTGCTAAATTTTTAATTAGAAAAGACAAGCAGAAAAGATACTTATTATTTAATATCTATAAC
Source organism: Indri indri (assembly GCA_004363605.1). NCBI lineage: Eukaryota > Metazoa > Chordata > Mammalia > Primates > Indriidae > Indri > Indri indri. The sequence goes on from RJWJ010000212.1 coordinate 320,614, forward strand.
ATTGAGGATACTAAAACCAAACTTTAAAAAGATGTGTGTATTAATGATTCAGTAAAACTTAAGAAAATTTTCTTTACTTAAAATTTTAATCTATGAAAGAAATACCTAAAGGTTTACCGAAATAGGATAAGTACACAGCCCATGAGTTTTTAGAGAGGAGCCGGGCGTAAATCCAGTGTTTGCCAAATTCTCAGTGTTGAGTGAAAGATTTTTCTTCGGCTTTTAAAATTCTGGGAATGACTCTCATGGATGCACAATGACTCTAATCGAGAGAGGATCAGTGCAGGCTACACACAGAGCTGGAACTTGCGTGTCAGTCCCCAGAGGAGCAGAAACTCTCTGCCTTCACTCTGGGAGTTGAAGAGCAGAGCTGCAGGCAAGACGGCATTAACTTCAGTCACCCCACCTAGGATGTGGCTTAGATTTTCATTTTACTACTGCCTGCTTGCTTACGTTTTTGACAAAGACCTGGAATCATGGTAATGTTATTTGGAGCAACATTTATTGTAATGACTTTCTGAAAAAAATAATTTTAGTTGAATTCTGTCAGTTGATTTATCAGCTATTTGAATCATACATGTTCAAAGTATGATGTGAGAAATTCTTTTGAATCCTTTTCCTGGCACCTTTTCTTTTGACTTAGTTTTGTATTATGCCAAAGCAAAAATAAATCTGACTTGGGCTTTTAATTAATAAATATATAAAAAGGTATGTCTTGTTAATCATCTTTCTTCATATAACTTGAAAATATTTTATCTATTAAGTTTTGTACTGATGTTAGGGTATTTCTCAGTTGTATTTGGAAAAATACCATGATGGGTGTCTAACATTTATGAGTGATACCTAGAGGCAAAAATAACCAAAATATGAAAAGCTATTCTTTACAGCTAAATCTTAATCAGTAGAGGCATGGCATATTTGTGTGTTTATGATAAGAGCTAATTTTTAGATTCTGTTTTTTACTTTTCTTGGAGCCTTTATAAATACGTAATGTTTACATTACATTTCCTCTTAAATACAGATCAGTGCTGCTGCCAAAGATGCTTATACATAAATATTTTGTCTTTAAATTTATAGAGATTAAAGGATGTTGGTGGAGAAGCATTTTACCCATTACTTGAAGATGAGTAAGTATAGTCCCATTTTACATTTATTTTTCTTTTCTGTTAGTATTAGATTTCTAAAACGTTTGTACATTTTCTTTGAAAAGCATTTCATAAATGGAACATAAAAATATGGTGTTTTGGTTTATTAAAATTTTGTATTTATTGGTCAATTTTTTTTTTCCGATCCTTCCTTTACAGCCAGTCTAATTTACCTCATTCAAACAGCAATAATGAGCTGTCTGCAGCTGCCACTCTCCCCTTAATCATCAGAGAGAGGGACACAGAGTACCAGCTCAACAGAATTATTCTCTTTGACAGGCTGCTGAAGGTAGGGACTCTGAAGTCTAAAATGTAACACCAGCCCATTCGTAATTCTTGTATGCGTGTGTTTAATTTCATTGGTAATCCTTAGGGAATCTCAAGGTCCAGAGAAGGCTAATCCTTACAACCTGGCTTTCCCAATTAACTTTCTTTAGTTATAAAAATGGTACATGTTCACAGTAAGTAAAATTAAAAGGTAATAAGAAGGTGTGGGAATGTATGGAAAATCATGTTAGATGAAGGATTAACATCCTTTTTTAAAGGATTAATATCCTTTTTTAAAGAAGACTTAAAAATCAATAGGAAAAAGAACCAATATTGAAACAGAGAAATGGATAAAGTACATAATATAAATACAGTTAGTAAATCTGTTCAAATTGTTCATTCTCACTAGAAGTGAAAAAACAAAATAGGGTTTTGTGGTTTTTTTTTGTGGTATACGGATTAGCAAAGTGAGCAAAGGTACATGGAAATTGGAACTCATGTGAATTGACTGAAATATTTTGTAAAGCAATTCGAATATATATCAAGAACCTTAACAACATCTGTATCCTTTGTCCTAATAATTCTCTTCTAGAAATTGCTCCTAAAATGCAAATTCACAAAAGGACAAATTTATACATAAGATATAGAAATAGCCATAATAATAGCTTATAGTCATTGAACACTTCCTCTATTACCGTGTTTTTACAAAGTGCTTTACAAACGTTGTCTTTTTAACCCATATGAGGCTGGTGCTCTCATCCTCCATCTGACTCATTCAGAATCCTTCCAGAGCACAAAATAGAAGAAAAACATGTAGAATCAGCTCCTCTTTTTGATTATATTATACAAGTTCTGCAGGCTGTTTAGGAGTCCATTCTACTGCTTGTTTATATGTATTGATAATACCAGACACAGTAATTACAGATACTTTGAAACTTACTGTAGGCCATTTCATCTTTACCACTGGTATATTCAGAACTGTCTAGACTAAAATATAGTACTTGGTAATTTGAGACATTTTTCATTTCTTTTTTCATATCATAGGCTTATCCGTATAAAAAAAATCAAATCTGGAAAGAAGCAAGAGTTGACATTCCTCCTCTTATGAGAGGTTTAACTTGGGCTGCTCTTCTGGGAGTTGAGGTAAGAAAGCAAAGAGAGGGTTAGAAGTTGATTAATAATGCTAAGAAAGGGTGAAGAAGGATAGTGCTTTCTGAATATATATTTTTCAAGTTATTAGAAAGTTATATAGTAAAATGTGAACATTAGAATATTTGGCAATTTTAAGTGAAAGGAATGCAGGAAAAGAACAGAAAAAAAGTATCATTGAAGGTTTGTTAGATTTATGCTGTTTAATATTTGATTTAGTGGTGCTTACAGAAAATATCTTGATTATTAATTTTAAAATCATAATATTCTAAGAATATATATCAGTTAAAGATAGATAGCCCTACTTGTAAAGTATGCTCATTATGGAATATAATTACCTATTTATAAGTAGTTCTAAGGTTGAAAAAAATCTTTCAGTCCAATTTGTGTCTTGTCAAAATCGCTAACATGACTTAGTGGCTTTTGGCACACCTATTCCACTTGGACCATGCTGCCAAGAGAAGTAGCTACTTTGTCTTGCACAACATTTTGTCTGTGGCAGTGAGGAAAGGAGAGGTGTCGTACAATTATTAGGGTGGCATTCGATACCAACAGGTAACTCTGGTGACAGCAATGATGATAAGGGGCCAGTCCTTGCCAGATTTTTTCACATCCTGTCAGTTTCTTTGTCGTCCTGTCTTTCTGTATTCTCTTACAGATATTTATCATCCTTTTTTTTTAATTCCTTCAACTATTTTTAATCCTTTTCAAACCTCCATTGGAAGAATTTCCTTTCTTCATTCCTGATTCCCTGGATGAGAGTCTATAAATACCTCTGAGTGTGGTTGGTTACTTCAAAAGAATGCCTGTTGTTCCACACCATGCATTAGAATCATTGGATTGTAGAACCATCCAGTGCTAAAGTCCAGGAGGACTTTGGGTATCCATTGTCTGACGCCCACTAAATGGATGTCCTGGAGAAGCTGATATAGTAAATATCGTCAGAGCTGGAACCCAAATTTCTAGCTCTTTCTCTACCATAATGATAAGCCAGAATAATAAGAATTTTTTCATGCTGGGTCCTATATAGATAGAACATGACCAAAACTTGAAGTTAATTCGGTTATTCCTTGTGTAATAGCACAAATGTCAATGACCCTTTTAGTCCCTAATGAGTCTATAATTACACGATATCCACTCTTTAATTGATCCTGAACTTCTGTTTCGTGGTGCTGAGCTACCACTCCTCTGAACAGTGTTATTTTATTTTTGCTTTCATTACCAACTTGAACAGGGAAAGTTCTTGTATAACCACCTCCCTCCAAAAAATGTATCTCTTCCTGAAAGTTGGCATTTGTGAGATAGCAATGAACAGAGAACAAGGTTGTGTTGTGTGGTGTGGTGGAGGCTCAGAGGTTGGCTAAGCACACTCAGTAGCTAAGTGACTCATCCAAGACCGTCTGGGTAGGATTCAAAGGTCTGCCGCAGCAAGATGGCAAATCGTCTCTTATCCCAGGCCTTCATCACGGATTGTCAAAGATGTAGAGAATTTCTCTTAAGTCGAGGTGTACCTTGGGTTTGAATGTGCCTATACATAGTTGGGTACATTTTCAAAGATAGATATTTATAAAAAAATAGATTTTTCTATGTTGCCAATTGTATTAAGGACATGGTGAATTAACGTATCTTCTCCTATTATTTGCAGGGGGCTATTCATGCCAAGTATGAAGCAATTGATAAAGACACTCCAATTCCTACAGATAGACAGGTATGATTTAGATTTTTTTTTAAAGCAACGTGAGATGATTCTGCCAAATCTTTAAATTTTATGAAGACATGGGATTTTCTTTCTTTCGTTATGAATGCTTAGCCACTGCCATACACAGATAGTGTTAGAGTGGGCACAATTCTTATAATTTAGTGAGTTAGAACAACACTTTAAAGGAATTTCAGTCAAGTGACCATTTTTTAATCATTGTATTTCTTTATCTGAAAAGTTTGCTCTTTTTTAAAGACAAGGTTATAAAGGGAGATATTTTTGAAATACATACCTTTTCAAAAGAAATGGTCTTTTTCCCCTGTTTAAGTATACATACAACTTCTCTGGTGTCTCCAGAAGATCAATAAAAAATTGAAAAACTTTAGACACTGGGATTACAAAGGTAGTCTGTTGTGAAATTCGTATTAGTCTCTGTTCTTATTTATTCAAGGAGTAAGAGTTAAGGGTTTCTTCGGGATTGCTCTATTACAGCTTCACCTTACGGCTCTGCTGTTTTAACAGATTGAGGTGGATATTCCTCGCTGTCATCAATACGATGAACTGTTGTCATCGCCAGAAGGTCATGCAAAATTTAGGCGTGTATTGAAAGCCTGGGTAGTGTCTCATCCTGATCTCGTGTATTGGCAAGGTAACTTTTTTAGTTAGTAAGACTCTTCTAGGAATATGAGGAGCTTATTGCATGACTGACAATTTTAAAAATTAAAACAAAATGTCAGAACATCCTTGGCTTTGGGAAAAGTCAATACTAAAGCTCTGATTCATTTTTTGAGAGGTTTATATGAGAATTTCTTTTTAAGCTTTGTCTAAGTGCCTCGTAGATATCATTTAAATGCATGATATTTAAAATGAAGCAACTTGCCATCACATTCATTAGGAAAGCAGAAAAAAATATTTGTTGCTATTGTAATCTTTGTGGTACATTTTTTTAATGCTTATGCAAGTAGTTAAATAATTTTGGGCTAGTCGAGACTCGCACAGTTAATGATTCCCAATTTATTCTTATCATGGTTAGGAATTAAATAATAGGATATCACCCTAAACCTCTCATTTTATTTATTGTCTTTTTTTTTTTTTTTTAATATCTTTAATGGTCCAGATCCTTGATTTTTAGATTTTGCCATTATTACTTTTGTGGTCATCGGTAAAGTCGTGAATGAGAAACCCATTCCACCCAGCCCTGTTTTTGAATGTGTTGTTATAAGCAGCTGCTTTTATAATTTAATTCTCTGTTTCTTACTGGCCATACTTAAAGATATTATTTTTCTTAGTTCTGTTCATTTTAGAGGTGTGTTTTATATTCTCCTAATGATTATATTAATAGGTAGATTTATGTGCATTTTTTCAGCATGATACCATATGAACATTATCAATAAAAGAAATATGTCACATATTTGTATCTCACTTTACAATTTTTGAAGGATGTTTTTCATGTTCCCAAAGATAAAGAACATATAAGGCAAATCTGTGTCTCTTAGATGAGAAAACATGCCTGAAAAATATAAGTAATTATCAAGATCACACAGGGCAGGGTCAGAGATGGGACCATATCCAAAGCCTCCTAACATTCTTACATTTTTCTATTACTGTATTTCTTTCTTCAGCTCATAATAAGGTTGATGATAATAACTGATTTGCATTGGACCCTTAGTGTGTGCCAGATACTGTCATTTACTTCTCACAGTAACTTGTGAAGTAATGCATTTCTGCATGGATTGTATTAATACTTTACGTTTAATCCATTTGGAGGTGATGCAGAGAACTAAACAAGGTGTATATCTGCAGTTCTGCTGCGTTATACTCATTTGACTTCTTTTTCCCAACCTCTCCACATCAGGTCTTGACTCACTTTGTGCTCCATTTCTGTATCTAAATTTCAATAATGAAGGTAAGCCTCTTTATAATTTAAATTATCATTGTGCATATTATTCTAAAATATTTGATTCAGACATGAAATGTTTTTGTTTTAAGGTTCTTGCTCTCTCCCTGGTAGATTTCTGTGAAATAGTCTGATAGACTCATTTTAGAGGATGCGAAGGATTAATTTATTACTGGAAAGTTTCATTTATGAGCAAGTTGTAATTAGAGATTTGGTGGGGATTTGACTGATTATTCTAAATGCATTTACCTACGTTGGTGACTAGTTTCATGAAACTAGAGAAACCTCTGACTTCTTCTGAGATTAGTTTTAGGCTCAGTATACTTTCTAAAGAATTTGTGAAGAAATCAATATTTGCACCATTTTCCCCTAATCTTATATCTCCAAAGCCTGTCATCATTTCAAACACCACCTCCTTAATGAAGGCTTTTCTTACTCTCTTTCCTAAGCCCATATAGCACTTTGTATTTTAGAAAATTTATTTTGTGTCTATCTTGTATTCTAGTTACTTATATACTAATGTTGTAATCCCTTTTTTAACAGATTTTTTTAATGACTAGCTTTTTGTTTTCTACCCTTCTGCTATAATAACTTTTTTATAGTGAGTTTTTCAGTAAATACTTGGATAAATTCAAATGACTCAACTTCCCATTCCCTGATATCACATATAGAACATGTTACCATATATCACTGAATGTATAGATGCCTAATCTCAGAATCCCCATCTTTTCAAATTCTATTTCATGTCAGAACATGCATAGATTTCTGGAATTGAGTATATATAGTGTAATCCCAGAGAACTGAAATTTCACTATTTGGATGGTTTTTAAAATGCACCGTTCTCTGATATCCTCGCTCATTAGCCTGTACTAGAGTTTTTGCTGGGTTTAGTTAGCTATAGCCAATTACCACTCATATTAGCCCAAGAATAGTAAAGGGTTTGTGTTTGCAAATACAGGTTATAACAAGTATTCCTTTCTTTTAAATTTCAGAATATTACAGGTGTACAAACATTTTGGTTACATGAATTACTTTTGTATAGTTTGAGTCAAAATTATATGTGTGTCCCTCACCCAGATATAACAAGTATTCCTAAATTCAAAGTTCACAGACTCTTGTTTGCATCAGCAGTAATCAAGGGTCATGAGATTTGGACAGCTTATAAATAATGATTGTGTTTAGAAATTTATAAAAACATAAAGTTCAGGTGATAAAGGTTTTTATTGTGGAAGAATGATTGTCACAGTAGTTTGAAATTGAAGGTACTAGGATGATTATGTTTTGTTGTCCAAAATATTTTCTGTTTTAAAGTTCAGAGGCTTTTTTCCCCTTAATTTGTGTTTCCAGCACTTATTACTATAACTCAAGGAATGTGTGCTAAGTGAATGAATTATTACTGGTTGTTTACCCTATTAACTAATTTTTTTATACGCCTTTGCTTTTTTCTTTCCTAGCCCTGGCTTATGCATGTATGTCTGCTTTTATTCCCAAATACCTGTATAACTTCTTCTTAAAAGACAACTCACATGTAATACAAGGTAAGGAAATGTCTTTCCTTATCTTTTTTCCAGGGATAGTGCTTATATCAAAAGTAACCAGTACCCAATTAAATTTATGATTTTGACCCAGTAAAACATGCTGATGGCCCATCACTAAAACCTACTACTGTTTGTCTCCCTCACAATTAAAATTACAAAATGCTTCACCATGGATCGTGCTTGCTGTGAGTTAGTAAAAAGCTTAGACATTGTTTAATTGTGTAAGTAGATTATTAAAAGCACTGCTCATTCATCTCATTCCTCGTGCTTGACACCCAAAACGTACTCCCTTTTTCTTCTGCTTCCCTGAAATATGCCTCCTCCTTCCGAGTGCAAGTTACAGCGTAACCCATTTGTGAATTCATTCAGGACAACTTCAGCCACATTGAAACTTACAGTTGAGTCGTGCGAGCATTTATATATTTCTTGCGTCTGCAATGTAGATAGGTGCTAGAAATTGAAATAATGATTCAGTGTCTCTGTATTAGTTTTTAACTGTAAACTCTGTTATATTCATATTTCGAAATGGTTCGGTTTGAAATGGATGTGCCCAGTTTCCCGTACGTTTTCCATAATGTGTACTTGTATAAAGTCAGGATTAATTTGAGAAGGCACAATTTTTTGTTTGACTTTTAATAACACCTTGGATGATAAAATTTCTGAGGCTGTGCAATGTAAATAATCTGCCAAATAGTGACCAAAGACAAATTTAAAAGATTAAAGGTAGGCGATGATCAAGCGAATATTTGTGCAGAGCAAAAGCAGATTTCTCAATTCACAGTTAAATATGTTACCAATATAATGCTGTTATTTTTAAAGCTAACATTAAATTATAATGTTTACTGAGCTTTCAAATATAAAAGCCTAGAAATCTTCCTTTTCCAGATTTGTCAACCCCCTATTAAAGCACAGTGTCTAGCTAAATTTCTATACTTTAGAAAGATGAAAATATTGGAGAATCCTCAAGGAAGCAGTGAAAATAAGGCTCGTAAAGTGAACTGGTTAGACGGCTGGATGATGCCTGGCTACATGGCCAGCTCTTAGAGGTCCGCTTTGGACATGTTCTGTTATGTCAGTTTCTATTTTGGCTTTATGTAGATTCCCATTAAAAAATACAAAAATTATTTCCCTCTAGAAATTTCATTTTTCCACTAATTGTTTCATATCTCTGATGGATGTGTACACTCTATATTGATACTAAATTTCTAACATGAAAAAGATGAGTTTTCACACTTTTTAACTACAGACTAATTTTTCTTTTTTTTGTAGAGATAGGGTCTTGCTCTTGCTCAGGTCGATCTGGTACTCCTTGGCCCCCTAAACAGCTGGGATTACAAGCGTGAGCCACCACGCCCAGCCAATAGGGTTTTAACATTTTAATATCTCTTTAAAGAGTCAGCAGTAACATCCAGGGATCCTTTGTTTTATTCTGACCACAGGTCTGGGTTGTTTGTTTGTTTTGTTGCTACCCTAAATTCTTTCAGCTGGATTTACAATTCAAAGGACATAAGCATTTTGATATGTTTTAAGTTTGCTCTAGGGAACTTTTAAAGTTGTTTTGAAATAACTTGGAATATGATGGTTCTATCATATCCCCCCCCATAAAGAAAGAAATCTAAGTATAACAGCCCATACCATATCCTACTCAAACTTATATATCTGAAGTAATATAAGTAACCTATAATAATATGTAAAGTAAATGTATATATTTGTGTGTGTGTATGTGCAGTTATAACCCATATCATGGGCCAGGCCTGGTGGCTCACGCCTGTAATCCTAGCACTCTGGGAGGCCGAGGCAGGATGATCTCTTGAGGTCAGGAGTTTGAGACCAGCCTGAGCAAGAGTGAGACCCCATCTCTACTAAAAATAGAAAAAATTCACCAGGCGCAGTGGTGAACGTCTATAGTCCCAGGTAATTGGGAGGCTGAGGCAGGAGGATTGCTTGAGCCCAGGAGTTTGAGGTTGCTGTGAGCTAGGCTGACGCCACAGCACTCTGCCCGGGCAACAGAGTAAGACTCTGTCTCAAAAACCAAAACCAAAACCAAAAAACACATATCATACAAATCCAGCCATCAATGTTTGGCATTGGCGGAACAGAAGAAAAATGTTTTCATGATGAATTAGGTTTCTTCAGTCGATCCTTAATTAGCCATGTAATTTCACATAGTAATTATTTTTATCAGGCTCAAATAAAAATGATATTTCATAAGCTGGAGCTTAGTTAATGGAGAACTGCCTGAGGCATGAATTTCTGGTTTAAAATGAGGAGTTGCTCTTTAGAAATTAAGAACTATATGCTTTCATCAATATATAGTTGAATGCTTATGATTGTCAGTGTTATGTATCTCTGGCTTCTGAGTAAATTAGGACTATAAAAACACAATCACTAATTGGAAGGAGAAATAAAAAAGCTAAGGAGAGGCCAGGCGCGGTGGCTCACGCCTGTAATCCTAGCACTCTGGGAGGCCGAGGCGGGCGGATCGTTCTGAGCTCAGGAGTTCGAGACCAGCCTGAGCAAGAGCGAGACCCCGTCTCTACCAAAAATAGAAAGAAATTAATTGGACAGCTAAAAATATATATAGAAAAAATTAGCCGGGCATGGTGGTGCATGCCTGTAGTCCCAG